>CAJUYH010004880.1:17123-42467 GCA_910591685.1 Galerucella tenella | reverse complement strand
AGTATATTTCGAACATTTATCTACTACATTAAAAGCGTCTACAATATGGTCGCAATATTCGATGCTAAGAAGTACACTCAGCATAAAAGGCAATGTTGACATATCAACATATTCAAAATTACGTTCACTGTTGAAAAGAAAATCAGAAAATTATGTACCATTAAAATCGAAAATTCAGCTGAAGAAATCCAAAAATTTATTAACGATGCTCCAGATGAGAAATATTTACTGACAAAGGTAAGATTTATTTAAAAGTATAAGTACCTAAAACCCACATTGTTATTTTATATTCCATAATAGTAATTTTCAATATCATTGAATCTGGATTGAAATAATTAAAAATACATTTTTTGTATAAATTGATAAAGTAAATTTGGTATAATTCAAAGAGCTTGAAGTCTCGTATAATTACCTCCTTTAAATGAGTTGGCGGATATGGCTCAGTGGTTAAGGCGCTTGAATGCTGCGCGAGCGGTCCCATCCTCTCGGTACCTTGTTTTTATTTTTTATTATTTTGTTCAATTCTAATGATTTAATTTTTAAGTCGCCCTTGTTTTTGGTCTGACAGGAGCATGCTGCCGAGATGAATTATGCAAATTGGTGGTTGACGATTTGGAAGATTTGAAATCTGCTCTATTAGTAACCATTAAACACACAAAGAATAAAACTCCCAGATCATTTACCATAACAGGAGAATTTTACAAACTTTATCAAAAATATGCTGCACTTCGGCCAAAAAATATATCTCAACAACGTTCAAAATGGAATAAGTTTCTCTTATTCATCTTACGGATTTTATTTGGAAGTTATAATTAAACACAATAAAAGGAAACAAAAACGGTGAGTGAGTATGTCTTTGTTGAATCGTATGACCCGCATGATAAGACTGCATTTGACTATATTATTAAGTGCAATCCTAAAACACGCTCTCTTTGGTAGACTCCGTTTCACATAAGAAGAACCCACTAGAAGTCTGGAAGTTGTAGTAGTATGCGCGAAGAGTGTGCAGCTTCTTCGCGCATATACGACTGCAACTTCCAGACTTCTAGTGGGTTATCTTCTGTATGTTCCTTGTGGTATATTATTCATTCTTTTTTTAATTTCTTGGGAAATTAAACCACAATATTTTTGAATTCTTTATTTCAACGTTTCGGTAGCGTTCAAGCTACCGTTGTCAAGAAAAAATGAGTAGAAATTAATTTTTTTATCCCTAACTGACACAACAGAAAAAATTTGACAACTAGACAATCAAAAAATTATTTTGAAGTTTAAGACTGCAAAATTTTGTTATCAAATTTTTATTAAGGTCCATTCATAGTAGATCATATCTGTGGCAAAATGTGGGTTCTTCTTATGTGAAACGGAGTCTATTATCAATGAATAATCCTCCTTTGGTATTTTTTGTAAGGGCAAAGACTGATAAAATTTTATGTACAATTAATTTGTTGAAAGGTCAAACCAACAAAGTCCAGATGAATCATATAAAAAAACAATTTTAACAAAAGAATTAATGAGCTTGTATATTTTCACCGTTAGATGAAATTGCTTCTGTAACGCGTGGGAATCCGCCCTACTATAGCCATTTGGTTTCGTTCAATACTGCAACCCGGAGTTATCGAACCCAAACTCACGCACCCTTGTATTCTCGGAGGCCCTTTTTTGGGTATGGATTGAAGGACCAGGCACGTTCAAGGGGGGAGAAATTAATAACAAAGAGCGAAAAAAGGGAGATTAGTTATGGTAATTTTTTTTGAATGAACGAGAACTTTCAGATGGAAATGTAAAAGTTTTCGTTGCGAAAATTAGAGAATATTTCAAGGGCGTGAACAAGGGGAAAAGTTTTATTGGTATATGAAGAAATTAGTCTGGATATTTTAAATTTACAAAATCCTTGTTAATTTTTCTCAAATAAAGTATAAGGGAGCAACCAATTGAAAAACAAGATAAAGATTATTGACAGGAAGACTTTTACTAAGCCGATTCATTCTAAATATTCTTTTTAATATTATAAAATGAACAGATATAGTTTGACAAACCTTTTTGACGCTACGCGCTGTCGGTAAAGGGTGTGAAAACAAGGCCGATAAATATCATCTATAGTCGAAGTGAGAAGGAAGAACTCACGCACTCGCTTGCCGATAGTAATTCAGATGATTGCATAGCAACGGGCCAATCTTCACCAATTGAGTACGTTCGGAGTACGCGATAATGTAAACGTTGAATTAAAAAATATAAAAAAGATTATGGTTTGATTTCCCAAAATAATTAACAAAAAGCATAAAAGACAACACTCTGAAAGCTTGGGAAAAACCCCAAGTATCTTTCAAGCGGAAATCCACGCGATAAGCAAGTGCGCCCAGTTCAATATTGATAAAGGATACAGAAGACAAAGGATTATCATAATGTCGGATAGTCAAGCAACAATTTAAGCACTGAGCTCTTGTGTAATCAGTTCCAAAATGGTGTGGGAATACCTAGGCAGACCCAATGAACTAGGCGAGAACAATATAGTACTTACTATGGATTCAAGGACACACCGGAATAGAAGGAAATAAAATAGCAGATAAAATAGAGGGGGACTGTAATACCTATCTGGAGGCTTGAACCCTTTTGCGGAATCAGCCCCAATGTAATATTGTAAGAAATAGGTAGAGCCGAGAAAAATAGATCTGACCATTGAGGAAGAAGAATGCAGATTTTGTGGCATGGAAGAAGAAACCTCTATCCACATACTTTCCAACTGCACATAACTTCAGAATGCTAGAGCACAGCACCTGGGAGATAACTGGATAGAAGAGGAACATTTACCTAAGTTGAAGCCTGCAGATGTCCTAAAATTTCTCCGGGAAATAGGACTAAGGGAGCTACTAGTTTCCGAGACTCTCCTCAGAAACTAAGTAGAAGTAAGGGGGCACAATAGATCTTTTAGGTCTCAGTGAATGTCAACCCAAAATACATAGATACCTAAATAGATAAAAGACAACCCTCGTACTTGTTGCATTTTCATTATATCGTTTTAATTGAATCATATCATTTTTTATAACGTCATTTATCATGTCTCAACTGAATAAGTAAAATAAATATATCAATTTCCTGCAGTCCAATGTCATTCACTGATTTTGCTTTTAAATTATTTATAGAGTCGAGTTTAAACACAATACATGTGGTAACTTTGACTTACGACTTGGCATTCCTCTTTTTTTCACGTCTTAATTTCTTCAATTTCGAGACACTTACCTGAAACAAAAAAAAAGTTTAATAAATGGATGTATTTTCTTGTTTCTATACAGATATAACTGTAAATATTGCTTGCGCAGAGATTGTAATAAAAACTATTTTCGAAAATATTTACTATTATATGATAAAACATTTTAAAAGCATACATTAAAAATGAAAATAAAGTGGTTCTACTTTATTGACATCGGAATTTTTAACTTGTTTTTGAATACAGCTTGTCACAAAAATTGTCATCAAGTTGTAGTTGTAGAGTAGTGGATGAATTGTTTCGTTACAAAATTCTGTCCTCGGTTTTTTTCTTCAATCTATCGATTAATTTAAAATCTTGGTAAGGTAATATGAGAGCCTACAACAACAGGCAGATCAGGATCTACAGTGACAGTCAAGCCGCCCTTAAAGCACTTCAGAGCTATAGGGTGACATCTCGGCTAGTATGGGAATGCGGCGAAGAACTTAGAAGACTGGCGACTCGGAACAGTGTAACACTGGAGTGGGTCCCAGGTCATAAAGGAATCGCAGGCAATGAAAAAGCTGACGAACTCGCAAGAGTAGGATCGTCAACTCTGATGAACGGACCCGAACCTGCTGTGGGCATCCCCAGATGCTTAACGAGGTCATGGTTAAAAGGGTGGTTGAAAGAACAACACAATAAACACTGGAAGAACACGACCAGGCAAATACATGGGAAGAAATTCATAAAAGAACCATCAGAAAAAGTGGCGAAAGAACTGTTCTCAATGAGCAGGAACAAACTACCCACCATAACGGGGCTACTTAAGGGACATTTTCCCACAAAGGTGCACCTAAACAAAATAGGGCTGTACAACGGAGACCTTACATGCAGAAGATGCAAAAAGGATACCGAAACAACTCTGCATATACTATGCAACTGTGAGTCGCTGGACCACAGAAGGCAGAAACTGTATGGAAGACCCCAAATGACTCCAGAAGATTATTAACATCCGATTATTATATTATCAACCTTTGTGTAAAATTTAAACCAGAGACATCGATATATGCCGGCATTACAGTTTTCTCTAGCCTATGAATCGCTGCTTTGTAAACACTTAACGCAGGCACATAACGGTCAGATCTTTTGCGCCGCGACCCCCGGTCGCTCCAGCCTAACGTAAAGAACTAAAGTTCTAAAAAAGATCAATCTTGCAAAAAATTATGGAAATAATAGTAAAAAATTTATCCGAATAAATTCAAGTATATCACCAGCATTGCAAATACCAGCTTTGCATATAATTTTAATATAGCATCGGTGGTTCAGTGGTAGAATGCTCGCCTGCCACGCGGGGCGGCCCGGGTTCGATTCCCGGCCGAAGCATATGAATCACTGCTTCGTAAACGAGAGAGAGAGGCTCCAAGGCACATAACGCAGCAACGTAACGTAACGTTACGGTCAGATCTTTTGAATATTACCCCCTGTCGCTTCGCTCCAACCTAACGTAAAGAACTAAAGTTCTAAAAATATTCATCTAAAATAGATTAACGATCGCATTATTTTAGAAGGAGGGAGATCAAGGTGGGAAGTGATCGATGAGGATGAGAAAATTTTTGGAAAAGATCCTAGCAAAATGTTCCTAGTAAATTTCGGATTAATTTCGGCATAGCTCTTAGCTAAGTAATACGACTCTTAAATTGAGATTATGTCGGCCAAAATGAAACCTTTGCAACATAAAAAGATCCAATAATTTGTGAGTTAAAGTGACGATGAATCTGACAATTTATGTTAATAACTTTTGCTAGTAAAAGAATAAAAAAAAAACTAGTAACTTTGATCTATATTTATTTATCAATAACAATAAATAAACGTCCGGATTTTTATCTGGTTTTTACTTCTCGAGAAGTTCGTTAACCTTTTTTTCTTTCGAATTTAAATTTGTGATAGTCGCCTTTATCATGAATAAAGAATGAAGATTTTGTATACATATTTCATACTAATAATAACGCTGGAATAATTTGAAGCAAATTTCGAGCTGTATCATTACAAAACGACAAAATATCATTCAAGTTTGTACTAACTATTTGTGATTTATTATTTTATGTCCATTTGACCTAATTTACATGTATCCAAAAGTTTCTCACAAGAGGGCACGAGCTTGTGGGTCAGTTGAACGGCTGTTTATAGTGAGAGTGGAAAAAAGTGGAAAAGCGTTAAAAAAGTAACTTTATTACATGCTCTCCATAAGCTAATACAGTTGATTAGTGCAGCTCGACCAAAATCCATTAAACTGGAGCAAATCATGTGAAAGGTTCTGGATAAGCCACAGAACGAGAAGAGTCTTAGTCCTCTGTTAAACCCAAAACCTTCCTAATAATGATAAATTTAAAGAGAATACCCTAGACTGCAAAGTGCACTCTTCAAAAAGAATGAAAATAGAATCAAACTACAACCCTTGCCAATAGGATAGGAGGCCATTGTAATTTACTATAAAAAGAAGAAAAAGAACCTTTACCGTTACTGATTACTATTTTGTTTTTATTATCTATTTGTATAGGGCTGTAGAAGAAATATTGTATGCAACATAGGCATAAAGTGTATTTTTTTCCTCATGCATAAATTACTATTTTATTTGATACAATTTTTTCCTCACACTAAATATTTGATTGATTAGTTTACATAGTCAGTTTAATCCCACGTGATTTCACAAATTCGACATGACGTGATCTATAGAATATTTAATAAAAGAAATTCGTCACATTCCGTATTTAATACATCATCGTCTTTTAAAAAAGATGACGTCGAAAGTTCATGTTTTTTTAGGACTATTAATAAAATATCAGTTTGAAAAGATGACAGAAATAATTCTAACAGATATGTCATCTTTCAAATTCAATTAAAAGGGCATCTTATTTTTCGACTGAACGCAGAGTAGGTTTCAGGTGGTACAAAATAGTAAGTACCAACTGTCAAAAACGTGGTGACACTAGGTGCTTACTATACTTTTTCTACGAACTTTGAAGAAAAAAAATAATACTATTATTTTAACAAGATGACAGATAATGACTGGGTCATTGAAAAATCTAATGGCACAGAGCTAAAAAGTTATAACGGAATATTAAATATAAATTACAGAAGATACACTTGATGTGACGTTTAAGAAACAAATAAAAAGGTAGAACGTGTCGCGGGACACACGGTAGGAACTTTAGTTCCTTTTGAGCAAAAATTATGTAATACATCTGACGTTATAGATAAACAATTTGCATATTCCTCGGTGGTCGAGTAGTAAGAAAACCAGACTCTCACGCGGTAGACCCGGGTTCGATTCCCCGTTTTTTTTTAATTGTAAATTTTATTTTCAAATAATTATTCTGCATGATATTAATAACGACAACAGGTAGACTTTTGAAATATTTAGCAGAGTATTCATTATTATAGATAATGGTACGGTACCCTTCATGAGGGAATCCCACTGGCAGCATCTACTTATAACAGCATCGTATTTTCAAAAAGAGTGAAACCGTAGCATTATACAAATTGGACATTCAAGAACTGTACGTTTACCACAAAAAATTAGTGGAAACATAAAATTGAATTGTTAAATTTTTAATTTGAAGTTATATTACAGTTTATAGAAATTTTTATTTTCTAGATTTTTTCTTAAGTGGGTCGTAGAAAAAATATGCTGTTCGACTCGTGTGGATTGTCCATATCGCACTTGAACGATTGAGCACTCCCCCTACGGTGTCGTGCTCAAACTTCGTCCTCGTGCGATATGGCCATCATATCCACACTAGTTGCACAAACTACTATTTCTATCAAAATATGCCCTTTTACATTTAAAAACAAGCTGCCAAATGTCAAATCAATGTATCCATCCATTTTAAAGTTATCGAATTAAAACATTCAAGTTTTCAAAATTTCAACACCCTGTATTTCGAAAAGTAAATGTGCTAGACTCCTTATTCCTCCTATCATTTTGTCCAATTTTACGAGAGGAATCTACATGCAAACGTTGTAATTACCCTGAACGTTCGAGATGCTTATACCATTTTTTGCGCGATCGTATTGAAATAAATTCCGAATAAAATAATTTAAATTTCTTCGAAATGAACGAAATGTCAAAAGTGACATTTATACTTCTCGATCAGTTTAAAATCTATTTTGCATTTTGGTGAAATTATTTTTATGATATTTATTACTTTTCGACGTCTGAACGGTAAGTAAATCACTTACCGACGTGTTAAACTTAGAAACCAGTAAACACAACCTACCGTCCTGACAACCGATGAAATAAACAAAAAAAATCAATGCAAAAAAATTATGGAAATAATAGTTAAAATTAATCCGAACAAATTCAAGTAGATCACCAGCACTGCGAATACCAGCTTTGCATAGAATTTTAATATAGCATCGGTGGTTCAGTGGTAGAATGCTCGCCTTCCACGCGGGCGGGTTGGATTCCCGGCCGAAACATATGAATCGCTGCTTCGTAAACGAGAGAGAGACACAGGAGAGAGCACATGCACGCAAGGCACATAACGAAGCAACGTAACGTAACGTAACGGTCAGATCATTTGCGTCGCGACCCCGGTCGCTCAAACATAACCTGACGTAAAGAACTAAAGTTCCAATAAAACGAGATATTACGTTTTGCGAATGTCAAACCCGTGTTTAAGATGCGGTTTTAGAGACGGAAGTATTTTAAATAAACCTTCTAAAATTTTGTGATATTTAAGAACCGGTCCTGTCGGATATCTTGTCATTCTTCAACATCATAATAACGTCTCGATTCTAAGATACCATAAGATCCCTACGAATTCCTATCTAATGACTCGAATAATAATTTCAGTAACTTTATGATGGAGGTTGACCGGTGTGGAGAGATTAAATACAATATCTGTAACTGGAACTCGTATGTATGACAAAAGGTTTATAGATAGTAAAAATATTTTGAGTTTTAGTACCTATTACTTATACAATGAGTTTTTTTGATGAATATTTCTTTGAAATAAAACAACTTTTTTTATTACTATACATAAGAAAATTTCGAAGATTATGTAGATGTAGATTGTAGGGGGATAAAAGAAAGTATCCATCCCCACCGCACGCCTCTGGTATTAGAGGGAAACTATTTTTTTCCACTACCAGCTGTGAAGTTGACAATTATTGCCTTTTCTAGCCAACTGTGAGGTTGAATTTCTCTATTAGTGGTTAATAATTATTTCTATTATTAACTTAGGCCAATGATGGACAAATTCATTTTTTTGAGAATTCAGGGATAGTAGTTCAACAAAAACTTGTGCAACATAATTTTGTATACCCAGTAGATTGTCTTTAACATATTTGCTGCTTGCAAGATAAAATTATTTGAATAAAAAGCCTTTAGTTTAAAATTCGCGCTCAACCGAAAATGACTGATGTCATAACGGGTACGTTCATAATATATCGAAAACTGACAGTGTACTTTTCAGTCAGACGACAGAATAAACGCTTCTCGTGGTGCGTTTGTGAATTATTTTCAATTTTTGTCCTAAATTTGGCTAGTAGTGGAAAAAATTGTATATACACCATCGTATTGAAGACATTTATAAACCTCGCACCTTATTCCGCTCGGGGCAAAGCCTCTCTCGATATAATCTTGGTGCTCGATCAATAATTATAGTCTTCACTACCCTTGGTGTATAATACGGCGGCCTCGAATTGCGGACCGATTACCTGATTTTAATAATTCCGTACTCGAACTGCGGACCAAACCAAGAAGACCCCTCTTTTAAAAACCATGAATTGCGGACTAAGCCTTCCTCACAAATACGTACATCAAATTGCTATACACTCACACGGAAAATGAGGATGCAGCCTTCCTCACAAATACGTACATTAAACTACTACATACTCAAACCTATTACGTAAAACGAGGATGCAGCCTTCCTCACAAATACGTACATCAAACTACTACACACTCAAATCTATCATAGAAAACAAGGATGCAGCCCTTCTCTTTCGACTTGGTCCGCAATTCATGGGTCATTAAAAACACATGACAAATTTTGAAAATCATTTATGGTTTTTGGTCCGCAGTTCATGTACGCCCGTATAATATACTATTTACCACTCTTCAAGGTAATCTAACATGTGTAAGCTCTTTGCCAAGTATGAACAAAAAATATTGGAAGGTGTCAAAACTATGGGTTAAAATAATTTAGAATATTTAAAATAAAACACCCTATATCTCCCTTAGGAGGAACATTCTATTTTTTGGCCAAGATTTCTCCAGTTACTATATGGACAATTCTTAATGAAACACCCAGTATATCAAAGTACTAATGAATTTCTTCTATTTTTTTATAAAATTTTAAATTTTAAATATTAAATTTAAATTAACAATAAATACTTAAAAAAAAAATTTAATGTGACCTGTTTACTTTTGTAAAATGACGTATTTTCAGCGCCGGGACTTTCTTGAAGGGAAATTTCCTCCCCTATAAAAATCTTAATCTGTTAATAACAATGTAAATCTTGAAGCCATCACAACATTTTTTGAATTCTTGATTGTGACGTTTTTGAATTTGTTTACTAGACTATAGTAAGGGTTAAAAAAATTATGTTATAACAAATTTCCTTACAAAGCAATTTCACGTAAATATATATGCACAAAGTCACTCCAATGTGCTTTAAAACGAAAGTTAGCTTGCAATTGGACCATTTTCCATTCTATTTCAGTCAAATACAGACCTAAACGGCAAAGAACGCTGAAAACAGTATAAAACTATAGGAAAACTAACAATTAGACGATATTTGAACCAAAAACTCTCAATTCCAAGTAGGTTAGGTTAGGTTAGGTTAGGTTTGTGGTGAGTGGGTCAAGAAGGCCCTCCACTGCGACTCACAAGAGTCTATTGTGGCTCACACCTATTCAGATTTCACCAAACAAATTAAGCTTTTTAACAAAGCCGATTATTTTATTTGGTGAATGATATTTCAGGTCCGAGGGCGAGAGATAGACCCTGCCAAACATCAGATACCTGATTCGAGCCGCGGCGGGGCAGGCACAAATTATATGCTCTGCTGTTTCATCATCCTCCAAACAAAGACGGCAAGTCGGATCTTCCTACAGTCCAAGTAACTATAGTCCGAAACAGTCACCGGTTTCCGAAATAAGTCAAAAATCCTCAATTTCACTAGAAATGCACACAAGAAGACTAAATAATGCACAAATTAACTTGAATATGCTTTAAAACGAAAATTATCTTGCAATTGCACCATTTTCCATTCTATTTCAGTCAAATACAGACCAAAACGCGAAAGAACGCTGAAAACAGTCTAAAACGATAGAAAAACACACAACTCGACGTTATTTTATCTCAAAACTCTCAATTTCACGTAACTACAGTCCGAAACAGTAAACGGTTCTCGAAATAAGTCAAAAACCCCTAATTTCACTTAAAAAGCATACAAGAAGACTGAATAATGCACAAATTCACTCGAATATACTTTATAACGAAAGTTGCTTGCAATAGAGGAGTTCAGTCTAAGGTCAGTGTGGCCAACAAAAAGTGGTTTTTTCTGACAAGAATGACAGTTAAGGTCTACTGGTTAAAACATAAAATTTTGCATGATTTTTATCATTGGGAACATCTATATTGCTTTATTAAAATAATGAATACACCCCCGAAGCGTAAATCTTGGAATTTAAAATGACTTTTTAGCTGAATACACAGCACATCGGTGGCCAAAAATTCCAGGAACTCTTGGCATGTCACCATTTCATTTCTGTTATCTGTCACTAGTTATGTCAGATGTCAGTGGAAAAAGTAATTAACTAGAAATGCTACAAAAATCTAATCGAAAATGGACATACAGAATTGAACGAATATCAACAAAAATAAATATAACTGACATTTGACATAATTAGTGACTGAATAACAGAAATGAAATGGTGACTTGTCAGAAGTTCCTAGAGTTATTGGCCATCGATATGTTGAGTATTCAGCTAAAAAGTCATTTTAAATTTTAAAATATACGCTTCGGGGGTGTATTCATTATTTTAATAAAGCAATATAGATGTTCGCAATGATAAAAAACATGCAAAAATCTTATGTTTTAAGGGGTAGACATTAACTGTCATTCTTGTCAGAAAAACCACTTTTTGTTGGCCACACTGACCTTAGACTGAACTCCTCTATTGGACCATTTTCCATTTTATTTCAGTCAAATACAGACCAAAACTGGAAAGACCGCTGAAAACAGTCTAAAACGATAGGAAAACACACAATTCGATGTTATTTCATCTAAGCAATTGTATAGTATAATAAGAATCTCTCTATTTTTGGTCTCGGTTATAAAAAATATGTAGCTCATCTACTTATCCAGTTTCTAAGGACCTATGAAGAACGCAACATTCAAAATCATGTACCTACCAAACAACTCGGCAGTAAAATTTTAATCTGTCTCCCAGTAAGCGTTGTATAAGATGAATAGTTTAAAATAATTATTGTTACCGAGAAATGAGAATGACCCGTAGAATATGGACTTAGACGTGAGAAGTTAATGGAGACGTTCATATTTTAAACAGAGTGACATATATGAGGTAGTTATTGAAAGTGATTACGTTCACGATGGGTTTATGTTACCCAATAAAATGTAAGAATTTTAATTGTTAAACACGTTTTATCACGACACAATAAACAGATTAACAGCCGGGAAAATTTACGGTAATTTAAATCACTGGAATATGGAGATATTAAGTTTTTTCTTTCGTTGCTTCATTAGAATACCAGAAAATTTACTATCTGACCAATCAAATGTTGACATTTTGAAGAACAATTAAACAATTAGACATGATTTGTACAAATAATGAAAATTTAAAATATACAGGTTGTATCTATTTTTATATACCAGTAATAAGACCTAATTTCTAATGCAAAACTTGGTACGGTCATTTTAAATATTATTACTGATATAATTTTCATAAATGTACCAAGTTTTTGGTCCTTTATGATCAGAAGCTGTACAGAACAATAGAAAAAGGTTCGGTCAGGCCAAAAGCCCTGTGTATTAAAGATTACATAGCCGTCTCATAAGATTATTTTCAAAGATCTTCTTCCTTAGATTGAATAGTAATGGATAAAATTGTCCAGTGGCAAAAATGGCAAAATGGCCCTAATGGTGTGCAGAAATCTGGCAGGAAGAAACTGGGGTTGTAACGCAAAAATCCTAAGCTGGATGTACACTGCCATAGTGAGACCAATTATTACTTATGGAGCCATTGCGTGGAGTAGTAGAACTAGCCTATTGACGACGAGAGAAAACCTCTCCAAAATTCAAAGACTATCCTGTATATGCATTACAGGAGCAATGAGAACATGCCCAACAGCAGCCATGGAAGTGATTCTCAACCTTACCCCTCTACATATAGTGGTGGAAAGGGTTGCAGAAAGAACAAGATACAGACCAAGTAGAGAGGGAATCATTAAAAAAACACCTTCTTACTTCTTAGAAATCAGACAACCTGGGACATGCCACAAGACGATATGATGAAAAAGTATAACTTTTCAAAGAAATTCGTTAAGATACAAGAAGGAATAGGATCCTAATACCATTACCAGACTTGGAAAGAATACCATTCAATGGTACACAGACGGCTCAAAAGCAATACAAGGAACTGGGTTAGGAGTGTTCGGGTCAGGAACCAAACACTCTGAAAGCTTGGGAAAAACCCAAGTATCTTTCAAGCGGAAATCCACGCCATAAGAAAGTGCGCCCAGTTCAATATTGATAAAGGATACAGAAGACAAAGGATTATCATAATGTCGGATAGTCAAGCAGCCATTAAAGCACTGAGCTCTTGTGTAATCAGTTCCAAAATGGTGTGGGAATGCCTAGACAAACTCAATGAACTAGGCGAGAACAATATAGTCACCCTACTATGGATTCCAGGACATACTGTAATAGAAGGAAATTGAATAGCAAATGAACTAGCAAAGAGGACTGAAATACCTTTCTGGGGGCCTGAACCCTTTTGCGAAATCAGCTCCAATGTAATATTGGAAGAAATAAGTAAAGCCGAGAAAAAGAGAAGATCTGACCATTGGAAAGATCTAGTAGGGCTTATACAATCAAAGACTCTTCTGGGTGACTACAACCTGTTGAGATCAAAAGAATGCATAAGTCAAAGTAAAACTGCGCTAAGAGTTTTAACAGAGATCCTAACGGGACATTGTCGCCTGAATGGGCACCTGAAAAAGCTCAAAATAGTGGAGGAAGAAGAATGCAGATTTTGTGGAATGGAAGAAGAAACCTCCATCCACATACTTTCCAACTGCACAGAACTTCAGAATCGTAGAGCACAGCACCTGGGAGATTACTGGATAGTAGAGGAACATTTACCTAAGTTGAAGCCTGCAGACATACTAAAATTCCTTCGGGAAATAGGACTAAAGTAACTACTAGTTTCTGAGACTCTCCTCAGAAACTAAGAAGAAGTAAGGGAGCACAATAGATCTTTCAAGTCTCAGTGAATGTCACCCCAAAATACATACATACATACATTGCCCAGAGGTTGAAAAAAGATTTCAGAATTCCAAGAATATTAAGTTCTATTCCGGTTCTGTGGGAAAAGATCTGTATTCTTTGTGTGCCTTACATGAAGAGCAATAATTCATAAAATATGGAATTGCAAAAAACGTGAGGTGATGCTGGTTAGATCACCACCACATAATTGCGAATTAAACCCGATTGAACTGGTATGGGCACAGATAAAAGGAGAAGTTTCAAAAAAAAATAATTCTTTTAAAATGAGTAATGTTAAACATTGGCTTTTGAAGGCTGTGAATATCGTGAAGCCTGAAAACTGAGAAAAAGCAGTAAATCATACGATTAAAGGAGAAGAAAAAATGTGGAGGTTGTACACTTAATTATGAAATGATCAAGTTATTTATTGTAAATATTAAAAAAGGAGGGCGGCGAAACGCTGCATGAGCTCTTGAGTAGCTAAAACCTAAAACAGGTGTTCGTCGCCCTTGTTCATTTTTTCCTCTGATCACAGTAATTCGAAATATTTCCTTCCAATATTTATCTCGCTGACAAATAAAATAACTTATAAACAAACCTCTTGGTCGTGAATATTACTACAAGAACTAATGAATTGTCTAAGCCGTAAATCTATTTTAATTTTTGCTATCGTTTAAGAGGTTCGGAAAACGATTTTCAACAACTCAGTTTAACGCATTACCATTATACAGCTAGTAAAAACGGTAAAAACATGTTTTTAGGTGAGAAACTGTCAGTTAAATTGTCTTTACGAGATACAGCGACTAGTTGCATTCATTACTTTCATCGGCAAAAAATAGATAATTTAAAAAAAAAGAGGAATGAGATAAATAGAAGAGTTAATGTTAATAATAAATGATACGCAAAAAGAACTGGCTCTTATCTCAAATGCCACAAAAGAACTAACAAGAAAAGGAATTTCTGGCAAAAACATAACAATCTGCACTGATAGTAGACAAGCCCTATTAGCCTTGAACAGACAACGTGTTATATCGTTGCTAGTACTAGAGTGCCACGAAGATTTAGCTAACGCCTCGGCAGATAACAATATTATCCTGAGGTGGGTTAAAGGGCACGACAGGAGTAAAGGAAATCGCATTGCCGATTCTTTAGCCAGGTAAGCGGCTGGACTAAACAGTTTAGGGCCCAGTGACACCTACGGCCTACCGACTTCGACAATTGCGGAACTTGATCCTCTGCCCTTATCAATCAACCTCATATCGACAAGGAAGCATCAAATAAGTGGTTATCCGATGGAACATTATTTCCAGAAACAGAAGGATTTATGATGGCAATTCAAGACCAAGTAATCAATAAAAACAATTATAAGGAATTTGTCATAAAAGATCCAAACATCGCTACGGACAAGTGCAGAAGGTGCCAACAAACAACAGAGACGATACAACACATAACGTATGTTCAGCCTTGGCTAACATTGATTACCTACGCAGGCACAATAAACTTTGCAACATCATCCATCAGAAGTTGGCCAACAAATTTGGATTAGTGAACACCTACACCCCATATTACAAGTACCATCCGAATTCGGTGCTAGAGAATGCTGATTTTAGACTATACTACGATAGGTCAATTATCACCGATAGACGGGTGACGAATAACCGGCCTGATATTGCAGTTGTGGATAAAAAGCTAACTCGGTTTATCTGGTGGATGTTGCTGTACCCAATAATAACAATATTCTGGACAAATACAACGAGAAAATTGCAAAATACACCGATCTTGCAATTGAGGTAAGACAGATGTGGCATGCAGACAAAATAGAGGTGGAACCGATCATCGTTTCATCTACGGGACTAATTCCCAAAACTCTACAAGACAGCCTTACCAAACTAGGTCTTCACAAAAATGCATAAGTACATCGATCTGCAGAAGGCTGCCATTCTAAATACCTGTCACACTGTCCGTAAATTTCTAAATATGTGACTTCCGGGCCTAATCCCATTTGCGTTTACACACGCTCGGAATAGGTGAACATTACCAGCAAGTGCATGATAATATGGAATGATAATAATAATAATAATAACTAGCCAAACGTTACACCCACTGCCACTGTCAACTAAGGAAACACCTCCATACTATGGGGCTAGTGGACACATCTCTATGCAGGCTATGTGAACAGGAAGATGAAACTGTCAGGCATGTCTTATGCGAGTGTCCGGAGTTATCGTCAATAAGAGAGTGTGTGTTCGGTGAGTCTTGGCATACACCTGCCGATATAAAGTCTCCTAGTGACCTGTCCACCTTCCTGGGAAGGACAGGATGGACGATGACCTAGGAGGACAACTCCTCGGGAGAATGTACAATGGGTCGCATGTGCTGTGAGCCTACACCTAGAGATACAGAGAGAGATATAAGAGTTAATATTGATAATAAATGAGAAATGATACGCAAAAATTGATGGTTTTTAGGTCCAGAATTTATTTGTTTAAAAAACAAGGTATATCAAATAAATTTATTTTATATTTTAGTATCTAAATTTTACCGACTAAGGATCTGTTACTGTTTCCTGTACAATTAAGGATATTTATGACCTACTAAATTCTTAAGACCAGATGCCGCGTCAACGAAATATTGTGAAACGTTGTTTATAAACAATAGCAAACTATGTGCTTAATTACCATTTCCTGTAACAATTGCCATATTTAAGTATAGCGTGTTATTCATAGACGTCAACTTTTCAAAGAGTAGACCGTTCACTAAGAACAAACATCTACTTCTCGGCTACATGCCCCGTCAGACAATGAATTACAGTTCCAAGTTAAACGGGGTTGGGATATCTTCACGATATAACCAACCATTTTGGAATGTAATTAGAAGGGACAATATCACTTATAAACCGGTTTCTACCTATTTGCGCCTCATCAGTTCGTCCAGAAGCAAAAACCGAGAAGGTTTTTTTGTCAATATGAATTTTAGTTTGTGGTTAGTTGTGGGGATGTAGCTATTATCGCATTTTTAGGATTCCCTTCATTGGGGTAAACATATTAATGTGATTTTAGCGTTATTTTGAGTTCAGTTTTGATCCAAAATGTTATCTATCTCACTACAACTTAAATACCTGCGCTACATTTTTTCCTGAATACACAGGAATAAGAAAAAAAAGTCTCTTGGTGCTTAATCAGATCTGTAGGATGGATGCCTGATCATTTTACCGAGATCTTTCTGTATACATTGATTGCGAAAAGTCGATTCGAGCCATGCGATTTACACAATTGCGACAAGGAAAATATGAGAAAAACACTTGAAAGAGATAGAAGAATAATTGTGCGCAGTCAGCTGTTGCCAAATGTATTTGTATTTGTATCTGATGTAAAAGTTATTCCCAGTTTTTGTCGGCAACAATGTTAAATACCAATAATTGTTAAATCTAAAGCAGTTTATAGATTTTTTTAGACAATTCGCATCAATCCATTGGTTTATTAGCGATGGCTAATTTATTGTTCAAAAATATTGTTACAAGATAAACATACATAATTATAAATAAACGATAAGAAAACTTACAGAAAATATTTTTGTATACATGTTAATTGCTTTAAGGTATGCACACAAGTTACCAGCATCACATTGATCTCCTAAGATCGATCTTAAATTGGATTTGATTGACCACTGCGAACTCTCTTGTTGGAATAAAGGACACTCCACCAGGAAATGTTTTACCGACATTTCTGTTCGACACGGTTCGCACACAAGTTGATCTGTCTATGGGTCTACCATTTAGAATGGACCTTTAGATCGAAAAATTAAGTGACCATTTGGTTCAAAATAACATCAAGACTATTTAGAAGTACGTCTAGTACAAGTTGATTGTATCATTTTATATTTTTTATTTATTATATGCCTGGTATAACAATCTTCAGAACATTCCTCTTTCATTTTTAAATATACCCCAGCTGGGCTGTTGACCTTCTGGTGTACATTTTTTCTTCTTTTTTTTCCATTCATTTTGTGGTCGTTGTAATGCGACTGTGGCCAAGTATACCACACGATCTCTTTTTCTGACTTCTTTTTATTTTCTTTTACGCGGTCTCCTCGAATACAAGGCGAGGCAAAATTTCTATATCATTCATTTTAGGTGAAACATCTATATACCATTATATATGTTGTATTTCAAGTGTTGCATATAACAACCTAATTGGCGTTGGTTTTAAAATAGAAAATGTCAAAATTTCAAATAGATAATCGTCTTTATTGCTATTAGTCCAGTAACTGAACACCTGAAAATATAGAAAGCTCCTGATAAGTCGCTGAAGACTTCACTTCGAGTCAATTTGTAGGTCACGGCAGGTGTTTTTGAACGAGAAAAAACTTAACGCCATTGAGTTTACGGAATGGGGGGAAATGGCCCCCTAAGCCCTGGAAAACGGGCTTCTCGCTAATATCTGGCTAAACATGCGAATTAGAGAATTTTTCTTCAGATAAAAAATGAATACCGTCTTATTATCCACAAAAATGGTCCCCACTATTTTTTTGGAAAATTCGTTTTTTCTCATTTAAAAACACCTGTCGTGACCTACAAATTGAGCCCAAAGTGAGTTCTTCAGGAACTTCATTCATTCAATTACTGGACTATATTTAAAATAAAACAATAAAAAACAATGTTGGGTACGTCTCTGATATTTCTCAGTAGTTTATTATCAAAGAAATTGTTTAACATTTCAAAGAAATGATTTGTAACAAAAACTAGTTTATAATGAAACTTACTTGTAACTTTGTGATGCGAAATAATAACCTTCCGTTGATAATAATGCATTCCGACAGAAATGTGCATTCCTCAACATATTATTCCAGATTTATAGCCGAGGTCGATTGACTGAACGAAGATTTAAATCTAAACAAAGTCCAAGATTTCATTTTTTGTACTTTTGTCCAATGTATTTTTTGTTTTATTTATCAATTTTTGATCACTTTAATTATGTTTTTCGTCATTATATCTTCTTCTTTCCAAATCTTATTAGTTCTATACACCTTTACAACAAAGCTGTCACGCAAGTAACCCGTCTGCGCATATTCCAGTCCCAATAAACGAGCTTTTATCGCTAAAATATATATTTTTTAAATCTTCAGATAGTTTTATTCAATTGAACTCAATAATCAATACACGGATAAATATAAGACGCTTATTGCTTGGCAATAAATAAGTTGGCAATCAATCAATTGCTTTGAAAGTATATTGCGAGCAATAAATTCTCCGGATCCCACAACCAAGTCCTGGATATACGAAACGCAATCTTAAAACGTTAACACAGTTGGGATGGGAACGAAGGAAATGAAATTTGTAAGAGAAGATTTGTGTGCTGGAGTGTTAAAACGTATATAACAATTAGATGTAGACAGAAGATGAAAATAGTAGGTATCAATTTCCAGAGAGAACAATGACTGTCCTACAAGAACCACTACGAATTGTAGAAGACTGGCGCTCTTAAGAGGAACTTTCATCAAAAAAGTTACTTTTAGTAATAGAAGAGTTCTACCGCATGGCAGAGTACCGGGTGTCATTTTGCTCTGCTCTATGAATTTTGACAAACTTAGAGACGTTGGATGTCTTGAAAAATGTTGTATTATTTATTTTTTACAATGTATCTAGACTAAGAAGAAAGAAATTGTGACCAGACTACCCGGTAATCGGTAAAATAACTATAGGTAATAAAATGCAAATGAATGCTGTGAACCAAACGGTCCATAGTCGTAGAACAGGGTTAGGGTTTATTATAATTAATATCATAATCCGACAATATTTTCAGTGAGGTTAAAGAAAAAATAGCTATTTGTGTATCAAGAGCAGAAAGTAGTACTTTGGCACTCGAGACAGAAAATTGCCGCGCGACGCGTCAGCCGAGCGCGGCAATCTGTCGAGACTACCAAAGGACTTTCTGCTCGAAGTACACACAACATTTTTTCTACCACCACACCAAAATAAAATTAATTGCTATTGTTTGTACATAGCAGTTTCCAGATTGCAGATTCGTGTACCTATGTACGTAGGCAACACTTATTACATTAATGTCAGATATTTCCCTATTCCTCATTATATTATTACGGAAAATACTGTTGGATGCTTCAACATATTGGAAAATCAACTAAAATATTTTATTCTACAGTTTATATTGAAATAACTACTAGCTCTCTTTTATCTATAAATAAAATTAGGCGTGCGCCAAAGTGACTCTCTGCTTAAGAGCGCCAATAATGCCAAATTATGACAGCTCGCGGTCGCAGTAGCTTTTCAAGGCACAAAAGACGACTTTCATTAGTTGTCGTAGGAAAAATCTATTTTTTCGAAACAGTATACACATAAGACGCAAAAATGTATAGAAAAATTGTTACATAATAATAAGGTGACCCAGACTTTTACAATGTAGATGTTTCTGATGAAAAAAAAAACACATAAAAATCTCTGTCGCGTGCTGGTACCTCCAACAAGATGTACATACGATTAAGAATCAGCTTGCTGGTGGGCAGGTGACTCTACCACCTGCCCCCATGTCGAACATTTTTTATTATTATTATATATCATCGGTGACTATACTTTTTGCAATGCTTATTACATTCGTTGCTGTATCATTAGTCACTCTGTCAATTGAAGTAACTTGTTTAACTGGCTTTTTATAATATTATAGTATCATCATTTGCATTTTGTTCATATATGCAATGATGGGAAAAACATGACTAAAGTACAAAAAAAAATTATTCAAAAATAATTTGAATTTCTTCATAATCTTCTGTACGTTCCTTGTGGTAAAGGTATAATGTTATGGTAAATTTAATACAATAATCAAAGCCAAACAAAAATATAAAAGAAAAACACTCCTGCAACAGGAATTTTACTGTCTTTTTAAAATTTTTATTTTCTCCACTTTCTCCCTTCTAAATTGTTGATTTTGATATTTTATTTGAAAGAATTCTTTTTGTGGTTGGTTTTTAGAAGTAACAGTACTTTGATCTTGCAGAGGAATTGTTGCTCTACATAACCCGCTTTTGATACAAATGTCGTCACCATTTGAACTGCCCAATGATGTTTCAATTTCACGATACCTTCTTCATTTCTTGTATCGGCGTTTTCCTGACTGCCTTTGTTGGTGCACCTGCTAAGATTATTCAGTTTAATTTCTCCAAAAACCGACTCGGCAAGAAATTCTCCTAACACCTAACAAGTATTTCAAAACCTGAAGTTTTCAAACACGTTAATAGTTGTAAGTCAACGGTCTGTTATCTTCACTCTTCACCTCTCTCTCCGATGTCAGGAATGTGAATAATAAGGACGGATTTTGAAATTAATAGACCACATCAAAATGCAAATGCATTCTATGAAGGCGATAGTTTACAGCCAGAAAAGAAAATTTATTAATCGGGTCACTTATTTCCGTGTCTAGTTAGTCATAGACACTTATCGTATGTTAAACTGGTAATTCACGGGTCAGTTATCGAGTTGTTACCAAGTAACAGTAGTTCAGTGTCCTCTAATGTGAATTTTCTTCAATATAGCATCGGTTATTTATATATTAGAAACAATAAAGGTTTTCAAACTCAAATCAAACCTCAACGTATAATAAAATGAAGTAAATAATAAACAATAAAATATTGTTTCGAGAAAACGTATTTTGTTGTCAGATTTTTTGGTTTGCGGATGGAGGTGAATATGTCGCTATTGTCACAACTTTTACACTTCCGTTACTGGAAGACATATGTATTGATTGAGATTTTATGGTATTCTTCAGTACGTGATTAGGCTTTGAGCTCGCTGACGGAGAACATACACCTTGTACTGATGAGACGCAAATACGCCGAGACCGGTCTACCATTGCAAACCAGAATGGTTGGTATTAAATATCTTGTAGATATGCCAACCCCGTTTGACTTTGAAGTGTTATTCAATATCCGTCGGTGCCTATAGCCCGGGAAGTAGTTGTTGCTTCTTAGTTGAACGGTCAATAAAGCGGCCGAATAATTAGTATTCTGCGATATCTATAAATAATAAACATGTAAGTTGGTATATAGTTCAATATTTTTGTAATTTTCCGCTCGCTCGTAGAAAAAATATCGTTCCCAACACATACAGAAAGTGTCTTTTCTGCATTCGAAAGCATGTGCATTGTGGAAAAGTATTACTTTCCACCCTAAATAGGAAAATAACTATTTATGATAAATGATATGTCATAGATAATGTTCAATTAATACGGAATTAAGTATCAAAAAGGGGATCCGTAAAAACCTACTTGCATCTTTAATCCTAGGTCGAGCAGGATTAGAATTTGGCTCACAGCTTAAGCCCAGTTTTTCAACACTCTATACCATTTAGGTATACATATTCAATTGAACCATTCATTCTTGATATATGACACTTTCGGGTTCATACTAAATTTCTTCCTAAACGGATGGTCCGATTTTGATAAAATTTGTTGTGTGTGTTCGAGTAAGTAACTGGATGGTTTAGATTCACAATTGGTGGCGCTGTAATCGGGTTCATGCTGAATTTCTCCTAAACGGTTGGTCCGATTTTAATGAAATTTTGTGTGTGTGTGTCTGAGTAGCTAACTGGATGGTTTAGATTCAGAATTGGTCCCGATAGATGGCGCGGTTATCAAGTTCACGCTGTCAAATTTAGTTGACATTTTGCACGGGAGTTTTCAGGTAGTCATTTCAAAAAATTAACAAAATTTAAAAAAATTTGTTTCACCAAGAAATTGAAAGAAAATTCAGGAAAGTAGATTTTTCGGGAAAAATATTCTTTTTATCAAACTATACTATAATCAAATGCAGTCTTATCCTGCGGGTCATACGATTCAACATTGACATACTCACATTTTTGTTTTCTTTTATTGCGTTTAATCATAACTTCCAAATAAAATTCGTAAGATGAATAAGACAGACTTACGCAATTTTGACGGGAGAAAAAAGGATATGTATTTAGTTTTCAGCGATTCTAAAAAGTCTTTCACCAGCGAAGTTTTTATTTCAATGTCAGTTATGTCACTTTGACAATTCAAAGTGACAATATGGGTAATAAGAAGCAATTTTCCGGTATTTTGCATCATCAAGCAAAAAAAAAATGGTACTCAATTTGATATATTATTTTGAGAATGAATGAAAAATTGAAAATTCGTCAACCAGTGTGCAGGAAACATGAACCATCATTATTTTCTCCGGGTATATTTTGTAATCTTACATTTTGGTCGGCGGGCGTAATTTCGGCCGGTAATCCCTTGGCCTACCTGCATAAATCAAGGGGTACCATTTATGACAGGAGTAATTTCGGCCGAGGGGTTGATGTTTACGATGAGATTAAAATATTGGTAATTACGCTTAATAGTTCACGCGGTTGTGACTTACTAGTTGTAGAAAAGTTTCAGTTTTGTAAACAGGACGTATTAAAAAGTGGTGAAGTACGTTGGAGGTGTATAAAGAAAAATTTAAGATGTTTAGCCAAACTGTACACTGTTGGTGC
The DNA here is from genome assembly GCA_910591685.1 of Galerucella tenella. Classification (NCBI taxonomy): domain Eukaryota; kingdom Metazoa; phylum Arthropoda; class Insecta; order Coleoptera; family Chrysomelidae; genus Galerucella; species Galerucella tenella. The sequence goes on along the minus strand of CAJUYH010004880.1, from coordinate 19,263 downwards.
GGAATACACAGTTACTAGAAGTGAATTAATCCACAACCACGAGTCCGATGAAACTACGTTGAAGAGAAAAATAGTGACGACTTCATGCAAGCGCAAAGCTGAGGAAGACATATCGGAGAAACCTTCAAAAATTATTAAAAGCGTTCTTTCAAATCATTTGCCAGAGAATTTGTCATCGATAGATGTCAGTCTAATAAGAAGAAATTTGTACAACAGCCGCCGTAAGCTCTTACCAGCCCTGCCTAAGGATATTCACGATGTACATTCTGTACTCGATAGTTATGGACCGAAAACCACAACAGGTGAAAATTTTTTGTTTATTAACAGCACAGCTGATAATATCATTGTTTTTTCTTGCCATACAAATATAATAAGTTTATGTAAAATGAAAGATTTTTACATGGATGGCACATTTTCTTATTGTACAAAATATTTTTATCAGTTATTTACCATCCATGGACTGGAAAATGGGCATTATGTTCCTCTTTTGTATTGTCTGTTGCCCAATAAGACCAGTGACACATATATGAGACTTTTTCTGTTGGTAAAATCTAAAATTTTTGAACTTTATAATATTGTTTTTGAACCGAAGGAGGTATTTGTGGATTTTGAAATCGCAATTCATAACGCATTAAAAGTTGTCTTTCCCAAAACCAAACTAAATGGTTGTAGATTCCACTTGCACCAGGCGTGGTATAGGAAAATACAATCATTAGGGTTAACCCAAATGTATAAAGATAAAAACTGCGAGGAAAGCAAATGGCTTACTCATACTTTTGGGCTAACTTATTTAGACCCCTCTGAAGTTGAAGATTGTTTCATATTTAAATATTCCAGCAAAAATTAAATACAAACAAGTAAAAAACAAAATAAAATTTATCGAAAACATGGTAAATATGCTTCGATCTGACAATATTTCTAGAATTAATTTCGTTAAATCTGTATCACATCAAAACGTTTTTTAAAAATTTATAGTTTACCTAAGTTATAGAAATAAAATGATGTAATAATTTTATTGAAATAAAGAAATATTTTAATATAAAGCATTCTGTTATTTTATTTGATTTGCGGCCGAAAATACCTATGAGATAAGGAAGCAACTTAAAACCGCCGGCCGAATTTACCTACCGGCTTTTAGTACCTGCCCTTTTTCCGGCCGAAATTATATCCGCCCATTTTGGTAACCTCTGTGTCTACATATGGTTAGTGACCTTTGAACCCGCACGATAAGAGTGCTTTTGACTATATCAGATTTTTCTAACCAAAATATGTAACAATGCGATATATTTCAAGCAGAATATAAAATTGTCAATATTTGTTTATATAATATGATAAAATAAGAGGTTAGCACAGGACAACGTCTGTCGGATTCTCTAGTAAAGGTAGGTATATAACCAGTACATAACTATTATCTACATTTTTTAGTGAATATAATGAATTTCTAAAGATACGGTAAGTACATAACCGGTAATGAATGTATGTATATAGAATAGCGGAACCTTCGCCGCCGCGTCGTCGTTTTATCGAAGAGGCCGCCGTTCTTCACCGGCTCCATCGCCGCCGCGAACACTTCCAGATTGATTACTAGAGAATTTACAGCTATATTAGACTGGGTAAGTGTATATTCGTCGCGACTTTTGCATAATATATTACTCTTCACTTGACGTTCGGGTTTTAAGAGGATGTGGATATGCATCACGAATTACAAAAAAATTATTGTCTCCCGTTACATCAGATCCAGTTGAACGAACCACAAAAGTGAATTACAGTAAAAGCTCCTTATTCGCGCTTCCTTTATTCGCGTTTTCATTATTCGCGGATAAAAAAAATTATGCCAATAGGTATCCAACCCAATATCCTTGTCAAATGGACTAATAAAAAAGTGAAATAGATCTTATTACAACTCTGCCTAAAGTATATTGTTAAATGATATCGCCGAGGCCTTTGACAAAAGCCGCCTTCGCCGCGGTGTGTTTTTAAGAATGTAAACAAACAGGATTGAAGAAGAGGCTTCAACAAGCATTGGAAACGTGACATTTAATTTGAAAAATCTTTAAGAATGGCAAATGAGCTTTGCGATTTCTTTATGAACATTGATCCGTCTATGGAACGAAGTCTTATCTTTAAGAGGCAAATTGCT
>CAJUYH010004880.1:0-17023 GCA_910591685.1 Galerucella tenella | reverse complement strand
CCCCCATAAGGGTTAATTTTATAAAAAGTGGTTAAAAATTAACGGTACGCCGTTAAATTTGATAAAGTTTACGCTATTATAAATGTTTTAATCTATACATAGTCAAGATTATGATTCAAATTTTAACATGTATGGTATCCAATAGAGTTTTCCGTTAATACTTTAAAACTTAATATGCATAGGTACAGACTAGCAAAAATGGGTTAGAAGATTGTCTTATTTTCAACTGTGCGTTGAAATTTAACATTTGCTTACAGAATTGCACCTATAATCCCATATAAATTGCCATTCCGTATTCATGGTTTCTGTATTCGCGGCATATTTATGGAACATATACCCCGCGAATAAAGAGCTTTTACTGTATAATCCAAAAGACTCGCATTCTGAACCAATTTTGTTTAGTTTGTACGATTTCAGTTGATATAATGATTGAGACAGGTGAATATATACAGATCGTGAAAAGTATATTCGAGCCATACGATTTACACAAGTACGACAAGGAAAATATGGGCAAAACTACTTGAAAGAGTGAGAAGAATAATTGTTCGCAGTCAGCGTTGTGCGTGTTTTCAGTTCCAGCTATCAATCTGATGTGAAAGCAGCATTACCAGTTTGAAATGTTTGGTACTCTCTAAGGAATAAATAACTTATTTCGCATTTAACTTTTAATAAGGGATAACGCCGTATTTATTGGCAGAAATTCGAGATTGATAATATTATTGACTTTTGAAAAATAAGTGAGATCAACACAGATAAGAATAAAATAATATAGTTCAAGAAAATAAATGGACAAATTACAATCTGCAATAAATAAAATCTATATGTCGTAGGCATAATGTAAATTTAGGCTTTTTATAAATTGCCTAGGCATTTTACAAAAAACCGGCAAAACGCGAGCATAAAATGCATTGATAAAATGCCGGCAAAACAAGAACAGAGCAGAACAGAACAAGAACATAATGTATATCTTGTTATGACTGATTATTCTGAGGCATTTTATAATTGGCCAAAAACGGAGCCGTCAAAACGTGAATAGATATAAAATAAGTCAACTTTTTTAGATTGAATAGTACATTAGGTCTACAAGAGTTTAGGGACACTGTACCCCGATGAAGCATCTGCACGGGATGGACAAAGTTAGTGAACCTATGTGCATAAAATGTGAACTCTACGATGAAACACCCACTCACATACTCTGCTTCTGTGAGAACTTACAAGGACTCAGACGGAAGCACTTTGGAGTAGAAATAACACAACCATCACAACTACTGAAGATTCCTCCAGTTAAACTGGTAGAAGACACGAAGCTTCTGAAATGGAAGTAGGCAGATGACATGGGTAATGGTACAAAGATTCAGTTCCAGTGCCTGGGCTGTTGAGCCCAACCCAAACGTATGAATGAATGGTTGGTGTTAAATATCTTGTACATATACCAACCCCGATTGACTTTGAAATGTAATTCAATAGCTGTCGTGGCTTATAGCCCGAGAAGTAGTTGTTGCTTTTTAGTTGAACGGTCACTGACTTTGAAAAATATTTTTTTAAACTTATAAAGCGTTAGAATAATTATTATTCTGCGATATCTCTTGAATAAAGATAGGTACTTGAATAGTGAACATAAATAACAAAAATTAAATCTAAATTTAACACAAATGAGTGCCGCTGCGTACAGAAAATTATTGTTATTCTCGTACACATACAAAGCAGTTCATTTTATTCGTTTTCCGAGTTTAATATACGCTTTCATTTTTAGTATCTACCCAATGTTCACAAAGAATTCATTTTTAGTTGTACTTCGTTTATTTTTAACGTCAAAGGTCATCTCAGTACCTACTATTTATAGCTGGAAAAAAGTTAATGAGGTTTTCAATGACGTTTTAAGGTTTCTTTTGTGTTTGTGGTGAAGCGAACAACTTTTTTTTTCGTTACAAAAAAGATCGTTAAAAAAATCCCGAACCGCTTCACGTTACAATGCGAAAAGTGGGGTTTCTTAACGATACTCCTCCTGGAAGTTGAAAATTGGAGATGAATCTTCCGTATTCTCTTACGTTTTTTGTTCATTTTGTTTTCTAACTATTTTTGTTTAAGTTTTTCGTTAATTTCTCTGAAGAAATGGACCAATCTTGATCGTATTAAGAGAGGTAACCCGCTGTATCTCAGAAACTATTTTTCGTAAGTACAGCTTTACTAAATAATGTGGATAATAGCTATTTATGTAACGAGTAAATCGTAGTTGTCCTTATTGAACAATAACAGTTATATACTAAGCTGTATGTTCTATTGCTAAAATTGTCACATTTTTTATAGCAAAAATGATATTGTAGATTTTCCTGAACATTCAATACTTTGAGAACAAAGCGGCAACAAAGCTTGGATCATACAAGTCTCTTACAGCGAACGTTGGGACTTACTAATGTGTAAAAATAACATTTTGAGAATAACTAGTGCGTTAAAGTGCTCAAAAAGTGTCAAACATTAAGCGTTTATAGTTAAAATGAACTGTATGAATATCTATCGGGGAGACATGTGACATTCACTGATGCCTAAAAGGTATACAGTGTTATCTCTCTCAGAGGACACCCGGTACATGCTTTTTTATTTTGGTATCACAAATGTTATCCTAAATGTCATGCCAACCTGTGTAAGCGTCGCAAATGGAATATTATACACCAAAGTGCTGAAGACTATTATTATTGACCGAGCACCAAGATTATTTCGCGAGGGGCCTTGCCTTGAGCTTTATAAGAGGCGAGGTTTATAAATGTCTTCAACACCATGGTGTATATACTTACAATTTTTTCCACTACCAAATTTAGGACAAACATTAAAAATAATTCACAAGCGCACCACGAGAAGCGTTTACTCCGTCGTCTGACTGACAAGTACACTGTCAGTTTCCGATATATTATGAACGTACTCGTTATGTCATTAGTCTTTTTTGAATGAGCGCGAATTTTAAATTTTTAACCAAATATTTTTTTCAAGATAGGTAATTTCAAGCAGCAAATATGTTAAAGACAATCTCCTGGGTATACAAAATTATGTTGCACAAGTTTTTGTTGAACTACTATCCCTGAATTCTCAAAATATTTGAATTTGTCCATTATTGACCTAGGTTAATAATAGAAAAAAATATTAACCACTAATAGAGAAATTCAACTTTTCAGTTGGCTAGAAGAAGCAATAATTGTCAATTTCCCAGCTAGTAGTAGAGAAAATCATTTTTTGAGAATATTCTGTTTTCTCTGCTATTGATAATGATTTCAATTATCTACTGGACAAACTTTACTCAGTTCTATGATCTCGCTGTTAAAATAGATCTGCCACATACTTATGGACTCAAAATTCAAGGTTTCTTTCCTTACTCGGCAAAATTTAATTTTCAAGCTGTTCAAAATCTTCCTTTCTTTCAACTTTATTTTATACAAAAATATTCAGTGTAATAAGTAACCTCCATTTTACGTTTTGGCATTATTTCAATGAAAAATTAAAATTGCAACTGCCCACAACTGTATGAAAGTCATTTATTACAATATGAGTGGTTTAATTTTAAAAACTAAGGTCAAAAAATTAATCATTTCATTGTGTGTGAGAAACGGTTCGTGTTTATAGCATGTTTTTTACATACTTAATTGATGTCTGATAGGTAGATACGTTGTTTCTTTGTTTTTAATTGATTTTTATCTTCGGTTGGAAAAAATGATGATTCACGAACAATTTCCACGAAAATAAATGCTTACGGACAAGTTATTTTTATTAATTCTAGAAAATGTAGATATATACTTTGTCTAACAAAGAAATTTTGAAAAATGTTTGTTTAGTTTATTAATAAATTTGCAGTACCAAAACATCAGGTTCAATTACCGGAATACGAATAGTTCTTGGTCTGTTACCATTTTTTTGCAACGCCATAGAAAAAAAATAAGGTAGAGTTAAGTCTGAAGACCTGGGTGGCCATTTATTTGAGTAATTTTGTCTATCCAGTCCGTAATTGCTACTACATTAAGAGGAGGTGCTCCGTCTTGGTGCGTGGTGAACAAAACTGCATTATCTGAAGAAGACATTTTGGTTATCGAAACGCCTTTATTAGCGTAGTGTTGGTAAACTGTGTTCAGTATCGCCAACTGTTTCAAAAGTTTCAACTTAATCTATTGGGCGGAGTAGAATTCAATGAGACCTCTGGCGGAAAAATTTGTAACTGTCGCAACGAGTAAAATAATTCGTTCTGCATTGTTTTTGTATTATAATATGCAAGTCAATGTAATTACCGTAAATTCGTACTTTATTTGTTTAATTTTGTGTCAGTGACAAGTTTGAAGCTATGTTTTTCTATTCAACTCAACTGTCATCATTTCTGAGGTAATATTCTTATATAATCAGAGATATTATGGAAGAGGTTATTTTATTCTATTTTTTGTTTTCATTGCAGATCAAAGAGAAAATAAGTCGGTAGGTATTGAATATTTGAAATATTACTTAATACAAACGTACCTTCCCTGCAACTTTTGTAGGTATGACTATATCAAAAATAAAACAAAAACACGAAATCAGACCTAAAACTGAACAGTTATAGATAGATAGATAGATATATTCCACAAAATCACAATATAAAGTACAAAGCATGTAAAAATTTAATAAAATACACAGTGATTTTAGCCTAAGCGTTGGAAATAACAAAAAAAAGAGAAAAAAAAGTTTTAGTTGAAATTTGTCAGAAAAAATTCTGAGAAATTATAAAAACATACTGATGTAGTAGTTGTTTAATTTTTCTTTTAAATTTTTTGTTTGTAAGATTTTTCGAATCTGAAGGTAAATGGTTATATACTTTAATACCTGAATATAAAGGGCCATTTCGAGTGCGACTATATTTATAGTTTGGAGGTATTATGTCTTGTTTTCGAGTGGGATATTTATGTCTGTCATTTGGGGTAAGAAGTTCATTTTGATGCTTGTGAATTATTAAAGAAGTTTTGTAAATATAAGTGTTTGTAATGGTCATTATTCTATTTTCTTTAAAGAATGGTCTACAAGAAGTTCTAGATTTTAAGTTGAAAAGCGCTCTAATTGCTCTTTTTTGAGCCATGAATACGGAGCCTGCGGATACAGCAGTCCCCCAAAATTCAATACCATATTGCATTATACTATGAAATTGAGCGAAATAGACCGTTTTTGCTACAAATATGTTAGTATGTTGTTTTATTGCTCGCAATGCAAATACATATTTGCTAAGAGATTTATTCAGTTGATTTATATGAAAGTTCCAGTCAAGCTTGTTATCGATGTGTATGCCTAAGAATTTTACGTTGAGAGAAAAGGTGATAGTTTGTTGACCTATATTTATAGCAACTTCGTCAGAGTCTCGATATAGGTTAAAGGATATATTTTGAGTTTTGCCGATGTTCAATGCTAGTCTGTTAGCGAGAAACCAATCCGATACGACTTGCATGACGGTAGTAGAAGAAAGTAATAAAGAATCTTTGTTTATTCCGCTGACAATTATACTGGTATCATCGGCAAAAAGAGAAAAATAAACATTGGGAAAATTTACAACCAAATCATTGATATATATAAGAAATAATGTTGGTCCCAAGATAGACCCCTGAGGAACTCCGCATTGAACATCGACGCAACTCGAGTAGTATTGATCGCACCTGTTATTGACGGTATGATTAATTCGTACGCACATTTTACGGTTCGATAAGTAGGACTCGAACCAATTATGTGGTGCACCTCGAATACCATAATAATACAACTTTTCTAATAACAATTTATGGTCAACGCAGTCAAAGGTCACAAAATAGTCAAAGTCACAAAATATACCTAACGGATATTGTTTGAGTTCTAAGATTCCATGTAACTTCTCAGTTAGAGCAAATGTTGTATCAGTGGTACTAAGATCCTCTCTAAAGCCAAATTGACATTGAGTGAGTATTTTGTATTTATTTAAATAAGAAATTAATTGTTTGTTTACACACCATTCTAATAATTTTGAAATAGATGATAATGAGGAAACACCACGATAATTGCCCGGATCAAACTTATCACCCTTTTTGTGTAAAGGTATGACTACTGATTTCTTAAAAGCATCAGGAAAAATTCCATTGACGAGCGACATGTTGAACAAATAGGTTAAAGGTCCTTTTAAAATATCAACATTTTCTTTTATTAATGTAATTGGGATATTAGTTAATTGAACGCTTGTTGTAATTTTCACAAATATCAACCATACCCATTACTCCAAAAATAAAAATATTAGGAGTCAAAATTTAGTTTAACAACACAAAATACTGAAGCTCAATTAATGAAAAAGCAAAAGTTTTACAAAACACACACTGAAAATAACTAAAACAACAAAATAAAACCACTTGAATATCAAAGGGCTTATACGGCAGCTGATTTGTTTTACTCGTTGCTAAGATGACATTGACATTTCAGAGCGCCATCTATCGAATTCTACTTTTCCCAATTGGTGCTTTTAAATGGCTGTCAAACAAACTAAATGCATTGTTGTATCCAAAGACACCGTCTGGGAAATTTAGAATTTATGCGCTTAATTTAGGAGTATGTGAACAATTTTTCTAACATACCTTGTAACGTTTTAAAAAAAAAGTACAATAGAGTTAACTATTAAAAACGATACTCTACCTATCATTCTGTATTATTTTCGTAAAAATGCGGAAAACACCTATAAAAAATTCAAGCGGCGACATATTTATTTTGACTTGTTTTCAAAACACAAATAAAAGTAAACTTTGAAGATGGTAAGTTATAGGTCGAGTTAGTTTTCGTGTTTTATCAACAAAGTAACATTTTGTAATGAAGCTGTTTTAACACATTTTTAAATGTAATTTGACCTAATTAAAGTTTCAAAACTTTTGCACGTGTGTATGTGATCTTAGTGAAAATGAGGTTTTCTTAGTTTTAAGAGAAAATGTTTTCATCACAGTATCTAGGTCGCTTAAAATAAAATACTGTAAAGTGTAAAAGTTTGTACTCTTCATATTTATATCAATAGATGCCGCATTGATACATTTTATTTTCTATTAAATAACATGGAAACAAAGTGTCTTATGCTTTGGAATTTTATAGCTCAGGGAAAGAGCAATACTGCGAAATGACTGAGGTATATTATAGGAAATTTCCCGCTCTATAAAAAAAGGCTTTTATATTTTTTTCATATTTTTACCCTTTTCAAAGTTATTTAAGGTTAAAGTTAGATTAGTATTGAAATTTGAGTTTTTTTCAATTTTTCGACACTCCCATCAAGTTTATGAAACAATTTTTTGGCTTTATTGGCTATAATTTAACTATTTTCAGTCGGTATATTTAAAGAAGAAAAAAATAATTAACAGTGTTGTCATTGGTGATGAATACTGGGTTAATTCTTAAGAACCCAAAAATAAACTTTAGTCGGCTGTTTGAGAGTTCCAAAAAGATGGTGGACTTTTTTCTTCTCTTTTTAGGTGAAAGAAAAAAGGAAGGAAGGTAAGCGTGGTAGTGATTTAACCAACTTTCGACGGAAGTCGCCATATTGAGAAGCCACATTAGTGACATTAGTCATCGATTCTTGTGTCAATATAGATAACCTTAATACACTGAAATGTGTCAAATTGAAAAGCCACGTTGAAAAAAAAATGATTTTCAGTTTTAGAAAGGTTATTTATGAGTATCAGTATGAATTTAAGTTGATGCTGATTTGTACAATATTGTTTGGAGACTGCTTTTATCCAATATATACCACCTTAACAAGATGCATATGAGAGTTTTTTGTTTCCCCTAATTGAATAATTTAATGTACGCCTCTGGTTTGTTTACGCTTCTACGGAAGTCGGCCATATTGAGAAGCCACTTTGGTCGATGATTCTTTACACTGTTAGGTTCTCTCATTAATACAGTTTTTAAGTATCAGAATAAGGTTAAGTTGAAGTAAAGCATGACACTGTCACCATCGATGTAATAATTTTTAACCTGTTTACGTCCAATGAAATTTAAAAGACATCAATGTCTGCAATGGTAGTTAATAAATAACAAAATGTATAAATGTAAACATAAATACAAAGAACAGGACGAAGAAAAAGCAACAACAAGCAAACAAGAAAAATGCCGATCATAGTTGTGTGCAGTACGAAAATGGCAATGCAAGAGTAAGACAATTGCATTAATTAGCACTCGAACCCTTTCATTTTATCGATTGAAATGTTGACATTACTTCATTAAAATAACTGAATAAATGTGTAACCTTCATGATGCGATTATATGCGTACATTAACAGGGACTGTATTAGTACGGAAGGAAAAAAAAATTCTGTTGATATTGAAGAAGATATTGATAATGAAGAATACATAGCTGTGGAAATTGAATTTGTGGCGCTTTTCAGTGAAGCTAAATAAATTATTATTTAAAAAAAAACTCGAATATAGATCATGGCGTAGACAATATACCAATTATTACCTAATAAATATCCATAAGCTGATATAAATACCATAATTCTTTTCTCAATATCATCTCATTTAGGTATTTCTTGAACAGGAAAAATTCATTAACATTTCTGGTTAAAAGGTGGCGCTGTAGCTCGCCGTGTTGCTGGGGCAACTGAAGTCGGGTTGTAATTTTATTAAGAGGGAGGCGAAACACCCTTTGAATTGATCAAGGGGAATGCCTTCTTGCAGATTAGACTGAAAATAGGACCAGACTCCTAGTAAAAATTTCAAATATATAGTGAGTTGATGAAATTAGGAACAATACTATGACAAAGTCACACAAAGATTCAATTCAATTCAATTATTCGAATGTTGTCATATTTAACATGAAAATTGTTTCGAACTGAATACAGTGAAAAACCTTGAACGTTGCAAGCAACTACAACATGAAATAGAAATTGAAAGACATTTAATGGACTTGTGTAGGTATAAGTGAAAAAATAACTATGGGTCAATGTCCAACACTTGTCAATTTTTTGTTGTAGCTGTTAGCATATTAAAACACGTTAAAAAGACAAAGAATGGAATCATGAACTACACATAGATTCAAAAGTTTTGCATCACCTTCTTCGGATGCGAAGGAATTTTTTTGCGCTAACAATTTTTTGTTGGCTTGTTTATCAATGTTTACCATTTCAATATGTTCCATATTTTTTGCAATATACAGATTTTTACAGTTTTTTTTGTAAGATAACATTTTTAGTGCGATCATTTCAACATTCAAGGCATTTGATTTTTACGATTTTAAGTGCTAACATGAATCGTCAAGTGAGATTGACCGTGCAAGAATAGTGGCTTTAGTTGAAGAAGGTCATTCTCAAAGGTTCGTGGCAAACAGAGTTGGCGTTTGGCAAAGTGATGTGTCTCGTGTACGGAACCGGTATCTCCAGACCAATTCTCTTCGTGATAGACCTAGAAGCGGTAGAAGGCGTGTTACTATTCAGCGGCAGAACCGCTATATCCACTTAACTATCCGAAGAAACACGACCATGGCAATACCAGCACTCCAAAGAGATATGTGACATGCGTTGGGAGTTCAAGTATCGATCTCGACATTACGAAGAAGAATACTTGCGACAGGTTTGAGGTGTCGCCGACCAATAAGAGTGCCCAGACTACAACCTGAGCAGAGTTCGCCGACTACAGTGGGCTCAAGAGCACGCGGCCTTGCCTGAAGAATTTTGGAATTCGGTATTTTTTTCCGACGAGACAAGGATATGTTTGGTACAAGATAGCCATAGAATACATGTGTGGTGGGATCCAACGAGAGTTGCTCAGCTTGCCCATGCTCGCCCCGTGCCGCCCTTCAGAGGAGGAAGTGCTATGTTTTGGGCTGGTATCATGTTAAATGATCGCACAGAATTAATTGATGTGGAGGGAACGATGACTGGTGATAGGTATCTCAGAGAGATTCTACATCCTCACGTGAGACTATGGCGCGCAGCTGTTGGCAATTCCTTCGTTTTTATGAACGATAACGCCCGACCTCATCGGACCAGAGCTGTAAATGAGTATCTTGAAACTGAAGGGATCAATCGTTTGAACTGGCCTGCCCTATCTCCTGACATGAATCCCATAGAACATGCTTGGGACATGCTTGCCAGGGCAGTGGCAGCGCGCAGGAATACACCCAGGAGTGCACAAGAGCTTGTTCATGCGGCCCAAGAAGGATGGCGAAATATTCCTCAACAGAATATCAATAATTTGGTAAACAGCATGGGCAGGCGACTTCAAGCTTGCATAAATTCTAGAGGTGGAAATACTCTTTATTAAAAATTCTCATGCAGGTTCTCACTTAACCTTTTCTTTAAAAAGAATCAATTTGTATTTAATTTATTTAATTTCTAAGAATACTTTTTATGTTTAAAGCCAGTTTATTATTGGATAATAAAAATTTTTGACAAATATACACGTTTTTTTTTATTGAAACTAATTATTTGATTAATCTCTGATCCATTTATAATAAACACATTTTTTTTTTCGGAGATTTAGGGTGATGCAAAACTTTTGAATCTATGTGTATTATTTTCTATCTTAATATATAGCAGAGTTACAGGTGAATCTTTAAATTTAATGTAGACAGATTTCAAGCATCAGATGTCAACATAATACTTCCACGTATTTAAAAATAACTGATATTCACCAAGGAACTATTATAGGTCCAATTTTTACACATCGAATTATCCTTCTAATTTATATCGTGATGACACTCAACTGTACTTATCATTTTATCCATAACTTGCATAAATCTCAAACTAAATGACTCCAACACAAATGCTACTGTATTTGGTGAAATTAATCAGATATCTTTTTGCAAATATTTTCGATTTAAATTTAAAATAGATCTACTTCACACAGATACAAATAAATAAGATGTTAGATTGGAGTATTAAAGAGATTAAAAAAGGACAATGGCCTCATGTGTTTATATACAGAGTGATTCTATATTAAACTGCCAACGTTTTACCACAGAGTGGATTTTAGGACCATTAGCATTTGAAGGGTTGTAACTACCATAGGGAAAAATTTTTCATTCTCCTATTGCAAAATTTCAATTTGACCTATTCCTAATGTATTATTATAAAGAATGTCCCTCAAAGCGAGGAAATTCGTAGATAGTATATCTAAAGTCAGTGTGATGTGATATAAAAAAAATAAAGGATAGCTTGAATGGAATTGATTAGTGTATTATTTCCAAAACATAATAGACCAGTCATTTAAAACATCTGAACTCAGTGAATATATATTAGAAATGCAATACTTACTTACTACATATCGTTCTCAAAAGTGACGGAAAGTAACTTACCTGTAAAAAAAGAAAATAATATTAATTCAATATAATAGCCGTAAAAGAACAAATTTTCAGATGTAATTTTTTGTCAGATTGCGCATTGTCTAACTGAAACCTTATTGATCTAAAATCAATGTCAGTTGCAGCTTCCAGTCTACATTATGACTGGTTTCTGGACCCCTGCGCGGCTCATCATGTTCTTCGTTTTGCTTAAAGAAAACCAGTATGTCGGTCTACATACAGTGTGGAAAGGTGAAATGGAATGAATTCAGTATTTCGACCACTGTATATATTTATAAATTGACATTGACATGTTGATTACTTTGATGGAAGTGACACCATCTTTGTAGGAAAAAACATTAGATTTATACAAATAGACCAGACAATGGGGGTAAAAACTACAATTAGCAATGCTGCTGATTTTTTTTTCATAAGTACCTTAAAGTATGTAGATTAATTAAAAAAAAAGTTTACCAGTTTTTTTACGAAATTTTTCAATATTTTGCGCTGGAAGGAATATAGAGAAAAATAAAAAATACCACCGTGTAGTGGGAGTGTTTTGCAACAAAAGAGGTTTCCTGCGTTTCTTTCGTCCGAGCAATGGTTTGTCCGGAAAAAATTCGGTTAACTAAGTATGTGTTCCGCATCCGCGCGACTCTATTATAAACTATTTATTGTACAGTTATAATGGATATAAATAATTGTAATAGGGCGTTTTGAAGAGGGAAGTGTCAGCTTTAAGATGGCATTTTTTTGTCATAGCAAATTACTCATATATAATATAAATATTTTCTAATCAAAAACCAAGTATCTCAATAAAAAATATATTAGTAAGGTTGCATAGAAACAATTTTTCGAAGGATGGAAACTGTTATTTAGGAGGTCTGTTCCATAAATAAAATTTACGGATAATTAATTTTTCCTAATTACGAAATACGGCACTTTTCATTATCTTGTAAATTTTTTCTTGAATTAACAAGAAAATATATATATTAAGTACTGTAACTTTAATAAAACTGAAGTAATTTTAATGGGGTTTGCGTAGAAATGTTGGGGAAACTTCTAAGATCGAGAATATATAATTACAAAATTAATTAATTTACATACTTTTTTGGATTCAATAAGTTTTTGTATTATAAGCGAAAATAGCAATTTTTATAGATTCGGGTGAGAATCTTCTTAATTTTTCCAAAATAAAATTCGATACTCCTGTAATATAAAGATGAATATTAAACGAACAAAATGTATATAGTGAAAAGGTATAAAAGATGATTAATATATAATTTTTAGATATAATTTTTTGCAATAAAAATATGTAAAAATTAATTTATCACCCTTTATTAATTATTTACAACCTTAACTCTTATCAAAGATTGAAAAAAAAATCTGATTAAATATTTATATTTTTTTCCGCAATTCAGAGCTTCGGTCTTCCGCCGTGCAGCAGAGTCGCGCGGATGCGGAATAGATACTTAGTTTACCGATTTTTTTCCGGACAAACCATTGATCGGACGAAAAAACGCAAGAGGCCTTTTTTATTGAAAAACACTTCCCCTACACGGTGATATTTTTTATTCTTCTCTACCTTCCTCCCAGCGTGAAATATTGAGGAATTTAAAAAAAAATTCTTTTTTTAACTTGGGAAATCGATAGACTGGTGAACTTTTTTATATTAATCTACATACTTCGAGGTACTTATAAAAAAAATCAGCCGTATTGCTAATTACTTGTACTTTTGGTCTAAAATGAAACATACCCACTGGCCTAAAATATGAAAACGAAAAATCGACAGCAATATTATTTGAAGTGATATCTCTATTTTATTGCACTATTTACAAAAGTCTCATTCGGTTGAACAATTTCCAAAAAAAAAACTACTTTTACCCACAGACGCAAACTCCCGTCTCCCATTTTTATTCATAATACACCTTTTTTTCGCCCAAATGAATAAAAGTAAAAAAATTACATTTCTTTCTATTCCCAGTGGAAGCCCATTTCGAACATCCGCCACATCGATCCGACAGCGCGCCCCCTACGATCATCGTGACGTCTGACGTCACGGGAGCAACCGGCGTCGCACAGCCTACTATCTTCATTGTTTCGAACCTTCCTGGTTCCTGGCTCATGTTCGCTACCAGGAAAGTACGTACAAAGACCGCATTCATATTTCGAGAGGAATATTTAGGGAGCCAAATCAATGTTAATATTTTTCTGGAACACTAGGGAATTGTTTTTAAATGGTGAGGAATATTTACTTTGTTGTAAATATAATTGTACATTTAATATCAATTTTGTCATGAAAATATATTTTATAATGGACATAATTGACAGTTAAAATAATTTTGAGAACAGAACAGTCTTATACAGAGTGGCCCAAAAGTATAGAAATGGCCAATAATCTCGTAAATTGCTAGTCCTAATTTTACAACGTTGGGAGAAAACTTATTCTGGTATACGGAGATTGCAGATTTGATATTTACAATGTTGCCAGATTTGCCGCTCCTCTTATATTATTAGTAATTTTGGTTAGTTAGTTGATGTCATTCCTGGACTTAACTTACGCGTCACGACAACTTCATAAATGTGGTTGTTAGGGATCGGAGGTCGTGGTTATATTAAAAATGCAATAGAGGTTAAATCAGACGGACCACACCGACAGATGGCGGATGGCGACAACAGAAACACAAAACAGTCGCGTAGCTGTGGTCCGTCTGAGTTTAGCCTTAGCCCGCAGTTTTTTTATCATTATGAAAATGTGAATGCCTTAAGAAATTATATTTAAAAAAAGGAAATACTTTAGTTAATTAGAAATTTTTATTGGAGTTCTGCAGCACTGCAGCGCATGTGTACTATAGCTGCCATCGTTACATAATTTCTAACTTAACCGCATACGAAATGCAAGGAGTAAAATGGTACATTGCTATTATTTTTATAAAGAGAAAAAAAGAACAACGTAGGTCGCCATTTCAAAAAATTTTAGACAGCGGCGCGATACTATAATTCAAAGCTTTCCCTTTATCCGTCTCAAACTTAATCCCTTTGTGGTTCAACAGCGCTGTATCACAGTATACCTAACAAACAGTAGTGCATCTTAGACACGCGGAAAAAGTCGCGCAGATTTGACTGCGCATACTAGACGCCATTTTCTGAGGATAAAATATTTAGACCAATCGAGAAGGAGTGTGGTGCATTCTCCTGTCACTGTCTGGTTTGAATCCAACCAATGGAATATGTACATTCGAGCTATTTGACAGTTCTGACTTCTGACATTACTTAGCACGATGAACGAAGGAAGAAGAAAACGTCACGAACGGATGTTAATTGCATTATTTCTCATTCTATGTGTGAACAGGTGTTTTGTAAATTGTTTTTTGAGTGAGATTAGTGAGAACATTTGAAAAGTAAAGCCTTATTTTACTGAATATAGATATTTGTGACTTTTTTAATAATGTATGTGCAGTGAAAGGCTGTTTTAATAGTAGAGCGAAGACAAACGATAGCTTCTTTTCGTTTCCTAAGGATTCACAAAGGTATGCTTCTCTTTGGTGAAAAATTTTGGAACCAGATGTAAGGACGATAAATATTATTATTGACATGCTGTTTCATTTACTTTCATACCAAACCCCATTTTTTAAATATCTACGAGAGAGGAACACACAAAAGTCATATGATGCAGAGTGTTTAAAAGAGCATAGTCTATAACTTTTTTTTCATAAGTATAGACATAAATGAAGTCATAATATATCAACATTTAACAAACGAAAATTACGAAAAATATCCTCATTTGTTGGATTGTTACAATAAAGAAATTTTTAAGTACGAGCCTGTCGTTCTCATAACGCTGGCTGCTGACCTGACATTTATCCAGAAAACATGGCCGACAGTTACTTTTAAACTTCAAAGGTACCGCCCTGGAGATGCACTACTGTTTGTTAGTGTATATTAAAAGATAATTTGAATTGTTGGCAACTTCCGCCCCACTATTTATACAATTGTTCTTTATCAGTTTCGCCTCTACCAACATTATCAGAAATCGAAACATATTTTTTTAATGTTGTACTGTGGTTTTCTTTTCCGATAACTTGGTGTTATTATCGAGGCAGGGCATTAATTAGGGGAAAAACACGTGTTAACTTTGGAAATAAATTGTGTAGACAGATTGTTAGATAAATTGGGTAACTGTTTGCCCAGTGAGGATATAGCGTTTTTTGATAACAAATTACAACAAAATAAATAACATATTTTGGGAATTGTGTTGTAGAAGCGAAGGTTTTCGCATAATAATATGGGGAGGAAATATAAAAAATGTTTACAGATTTTGATGATATTTAACTTTTTCATTTTCTGCCCGATACTGATAATTTTTTTGGAAAAATTGGAAAAAAATTGATACACATTGATAAGATTTCTTAATAGGGCTGGATTTCTCTCGAACTTGAAAACATAATACTGGTTTTCCTCATATAATGTACAAGCTTTATTCAAAAATTTGATACAAGAAGGTTTTTCTTCAATTTTTCCAGATCATCAACATCTGATAGAAAGTAAAATAAAAAATTGTTCAAAATCAACAAACGTCATTGTTTCAAGGTCGCCATTTTTTGCACCTGGTTGTGTATGAAGCAACGCGTTCTTCCAAATATACTCGTTAACAATATTAACGACCAAAATACAGAGTGTCCCGGTACCTAAAATTTGGGAGATAGAGAGACTAAAAATAAATATAGTACTAAGTTCAATGGTCGATGCGGCAATTTTTTGTTGAAAATCATTTTGTGAATTTTAAACCGATTTCGAAAGAATTTCTCTATTCAAACTCGGATAACAACTTGTTTATTCATGAACCAATCCCAGGGATTCTTTCTGCACTATGTCCAGTATATACATCAATTTAATAAGTACCTATTGGACTTCGCAGATATAGTACATTCAATAGCCTTCTTGGTGTGCGTCATCGTTTGTGACGTATATCCGGGTTGTCGGTATGTCGTTTATTTCATTTGCTATTTTGACATATAGCTAACCTTAAATTTGATAAATAAAATCTATAAGATCGTATTCAGCCAAATTTGAAAACGCTATGAAATTAATAATTAGGTATCAGTTTCTTTTTCTAACTGAAAATACGTCAGTAGGACATTAGAAAAAGACGCAAGACACATTGCCGCTACGGAAGGAACGTCTGCATCCTATTTTGAGTGTTGTAATTTCTCCCGATTGATTGGTCGCGTTTGCGAGAAATATAAACATCAACTAATCAAAGGGTCACTTTTGTAATACATTCAAACGGTTCATCATTGTGATATTTTGATTAGGATTAATCACATACCTGTCTTTTTTCCATCTCTTCCAACGTAATGTGTTAGAATTAGGTACATTAAAAATTGATGACGCACACCGAAAAGGTTTATTATATGAAGTCTACACCAATCAACACATGAAATAAATAAATCCACTGTAAACTGTCAGATTCTAATGAAATTTTGACACGTATACCCTTCTTGGTGTGCGACGTCGATTGTTAATGTCTTTTTAACACATTACGTAGGAAGAAATGGAAAAAAGGCAGGTCTGTGACTAATCCTAATCAAAATATCACAATAATGAACCGCTTAAATGTATTACAAACGTTAACCCTAATCTTTGACTTACAAAAATTTGATTGGTTGATGTTTAGATTACGCGCCAGCGAAATCTATCAATCAAGAGTTTAAAATACTATGAAGGCGTTACTTTCGTAGCGGCAATAAGT
>CAJUYH010004879.1:0-20649 GCA_910591685.1 Galerucella tenella | reverse complement strand
TTGGAAACTGTATATCCAGCATTTATCCATGTTTCGTCTAAGTAGAAGATTTTCAAATTTTGTTCTCTGGCATGTCGAATGCTTCTTAAATAGTCTCTTCTCCAAAAAACTATTTCCGGTTTATCTATCAAGAGAGATTTTCTATTATGTTTTGTATATCTGAAACCCACATCTTTCAAAAGTTTGCATAATGTCATTCTGGAGAATTTTGGATAGTCCGTATCTTCTTGCACTGATGTCATAATTTTGTCAAGTGTTGGAATTTCCTTTCGTAAGTAAAATCCATGGACTTTACGCCTTAGTCTTTGTTTTAATGACTCATCGATCTCAATTGGTTTTCGGCCTGAAGGAGTTTTAGGGGGTTGAAGAGTTCCATTCTTGCTTTCTTTTAGTAATCTATAAATTGTTGATTTAGCAACACACAACATAGCAGCCGTTAATTCCACAATATCATCAACACTTGCACTTGGATCCTTGTTTTTCAATGATATATAACAATTCAATATCAGAGTTTTCTATTATGAATAAACTGTGTTGCCTTTCTTTATCAAACTTACTAAAATTTATGTACCTCTATCACTTTTTCTTATTAAAATTAGTACATCCCGTTACCTCTGACCTAAATCGTATATTCTTAAGCATAGCTGCAACTCATTCGTTCAATACAAAATGTACCTTACGGTATACCCTCTTAAAATATATTTTGGTACGTCTATGAAATCTACTTAAATGAATGATTTATTACTCCTTGTCCTTTCTATATAGACTATAATCTACAATAATCTTTACTTATATACTAATCTACATACTATATTAATATTATAAAGAGGAAAGATTTGTATTTTTGGAGAGAACGAATAAACTTGAAAACCACTTGACTGATTTCAAGAAATGTTTTCCTTTAGAAAGCTACATTATCACTGATTAACCTGATGAACATAGGCTATTATAGGCTTTATTAGCAGAGAGATCCTTAGAAGTCCCTACTATCTTTATCTTATTAGTAAATGATTCTCAAAAGTATCCTTTCAGAGTTTCTGCAAATTGTATGCTACTTACGTAAGACCTATGAATACGCCGGTCCAGTCTGGTATCCGGACTTAATTCGTGATAGAACGTTACTGGAAAGTGTACAACGGAAAGCTACCAGAGTTGCTTTAGGACATGTAAGACCTTCATACGAAGAAAGATTATCCTTGCAAATCTTACCACGTTTGGGCTACGTCGTTTACGAGGTGATCTTATTGTAGCCTTTGAATCCTTAAATATAATTTTGGTGATCTAATAGTTATTTATGATAGTGTGTTAAAAGTGTTAAAAGTACATTTTTAAGGCACGCATGCGAAGGTTTGCAGAATGAGCGAAGCGAATTCTGCAATTCACATGAGTGCCTTAAAAGGTACTTTTAACACGTATATCATACAATATTTTTTCTACAAACGTTCAAAAAATGCAATAATACAGTTTGAATTAAATTTTAAAAACCTTTATTAATACATCCAAAGGAGATAATTTTAAATTATTTAAATTTAAATTCCATTTTTTCTGCGCATCATTCCTCCTTATCCACGGAAAATGGTAAAACAGCAGTGCAAGAAATTAATTTGTCAAATTGCACAAATTGTACTATTAATATTAATGTTAATAAATAAAATCTAAATATTTTGACGTTTGCTTTCAAAATTTGACAATTCACTTTTACCAGCACTGCCATAAACATTTTAAGGCACTCAGTGTCTTAAAGTGACATTTTTAAGGCTTCTATGGAGTGCTAAAAATGGCATTTTTAACACGTTTGTAGAAAAATACAGTTTTCACCCTAAATACAGACACGAGACTAAGGAAAATTTTACGGTTAGATAGAGACAAAATCAAAATCGACTCATCCGCTTAGAAGTGGTGCATTATTACTAATTCAACTTTAACCTTGAATAATTTTAAAAGGAGTAAAAATATCAAAAAATTATAGTCTTCCTTTTTTGTAGAGCGTCAAATTCCCTATAAAAATATATCTTAGTAAATAATTCCCAAGTATTGCTTCCTACGTGAGTTATAAAATTCCAAAGCACAAGACAATTTTGTTATGGAAAATAAAAATTTTCCAATGCGGCACCTCTTAATATAAATCTTGAGTTAAAACTTTTACAGTATTTTATTTTCGTCATGTTCAACAATATTTAAAGGAGAAACAAATATGGTTTTAAATGAAACTAACTGTTTCTAAATGACTCCACAATATACATTTTTTCAAGTATATTGTGGAGTCATTTAGAAACAGTTAGTTTCATTTAAAACCATATGATGAGTAGATTCCACGAAGTGAGGGTTTATACAGTTAACTCAAGAGAAACAAATAGTCGATTTTTTTAAGGAGCATATTAAATATTATAATCAGATTCCTCGACAAATTCTATATATTTTTAATTTGACAAGTTTAAGTCTATCTCTTCAAATAAGGGGTGGGGAAGAGTGGGAACCTTGTTACGAAAAAACGCCTGTAATTCCGTTTCTGCTTTACCGACTTTAATAAACTTTATGTTGTTTGAAATAGCTTTTATTGAACAATCGAAAATTTGTAAATATGAAACAGTCTGATCAATAACATAAATGCTAGAAGGCGCTGTTTTATTTTTTTTTTAAATATTGTGTTTTCTCGTAACAATTTTAAATGGAAGCATACAAATTCAAGAAAGTCTTCGAAAAGTAGACTAAATTACTAATAAAACACTGCAAACCGCAAGGCGATATCTCTTTTCTATCCTGAGATACCGTAAGAAACAGGTAAATGGCGAGTTTTGTTCTTCCAACGTCTAGAAGGCTGGTTAGCGTTAACAGAAATTATCAAATTTAGCCTGAATGAAAAGATCTTACATTGGTCTGCAATTATTTAAACTGTTATCATACTAATGTTATGGTTTCCACTTGATTACCTAAATGTAATGCTGTCGCTAATAGTAATGAGAACGAATTTTAAAATAATGTGATAAATCGAAAAATGGAAACCTTTGATAAATAACTGGGTACGTAATTAGTACCGCCCCAGATGTTCGAAATGTCGTCTATCATATTCAATGCATGAAATCAATCGCTGACGGGTAGAGAAAACAGCAGCTTCAATGTCTTGTATCATATGTGAGAGCCAGTTTAAATTACTGCAGACCAATGTAAGATCTTTTCATTCAGGCTAAATTTAATAATTTCTGTTAACGCGAACCAGCCTTCTAGACGTTGGAAGAACAAAACCCGCCATTTACTTGTTTTTTACGATATCTCAGGATAGGAAAGAGATATCGCCTTGCGGTTTGCAGTGTTTTAATACTAATTTAGTCTACTTTTCGAAAACCTACTTAAATTTGTGTGTTTCCATTTAAAATTGTTACGAGAAAACACAATATACAAAAAAAATTAAACAACGCCCTCTAGCATCCATGTTATACATCAGATTGCTTCATATTCACAAATTTTCGATGGTTCAACAAAAGCTTTTTCAAACAACGTTAAGTTTATTAAAATCGGTCCAGCAGAACCGGAATTACAGGCGTTTTTTCGTCACAAAGTTCCCACTCTCCCCCACCCCTCATTTGAAGATATAGACTTAAACTTGTCATATTAAAAATATGCAGAATTTGTCGAGGAATGTGACTATAATATTCAATATACTCCTTCATTTAGTAAATTTTGATAAATTTTACATTTTAAAATTTTAACTGTCAAATACGCCCTCTAGCGGTGGACCTACAACTCTGTAAATAATTTCCAGGTTTTTCTCGAGGTCACTTTTGTCATAAATTTTTTTTGGGACACCTAGTACAAACATAAGTATGTTTATTTATTTTTTCAACAATTAAATCGGTTGGTCCTTCGGGTTAAATGAATCCACTCCGAACACTTTTTTCTGTCAATTTGCGGTTTTACAAAGTTCGCGAATACACATGCTTTTATGCATATTTTTTTCTATTTTCTGAGCAACAATATTTGTTTATTTTCATAAAATTATAAAATAGGTACGTACGTTTGACGTTGTTGTCAATACGGAATTCAAAACATATGTACCCGCCACTGGTGTTGCCACTAGCGGAGATTTTTCAAATGATGATGATGCTGATCTCTACGTCTTTAAGCCCAAAGACTGGTCTAATGGAAATGTCTCTAATAATTAATTTGTTTACATCAGTATAGGATAATCTAGTTAGTTTCGCTGCTTTTTGTTACTCCTTTTTGTCTCCAAAAATGTCTAATAAAATTCTTTTACGTTTTCAGGTGAAAATATGGTTCCAAAACCGCCGTATGAAATGGCGCAATTCCAAAGAAAGAGAGCTCCTAGCTGCCGGCGGTTCCCGCGAACAAACTCTTCCGAATAAGAATAACCCCCATCCGGATCTTAGCGATGCTGATGGTGACAAACCTAAGCTAGACCTTAGCGATATACAAGATATTTCACCTGCTGGATCTCCAGTCGAACATCAACGGGAACAAGTGGGTAACGCGGTTCATTCAACACCCGTCAACTACCAGATGTACGATGGAATGGACTATGAAAGTTCAAATGACAGTGACGAAGAGATAAATGTCACTTGATTTGTCATTAGAAAAAAATTGCAATCGAATTGAATGGAAGAATTTGTTCAACTAATAGCTTTATTTTTTGTGTATCATAGTTAATTTTTGTTTGGAGAAATACGTGTTTGAGCACAGTTCAGGGTCATTATTCGAATATTTAAATTGGCCAAAATGACTAAAGGATGCGACAGCTATTGTCAAAAATTTACTCCTGAAATGTACTGAATGTACGGAATTAATTTAAACATTGTGCTATTATTGTTTTGCCAGATACATTTACGAGGGTTGTCTTATTTATCTCGCATATACCTAGAGCTAGAAGAAAAATAGTGGATATACTATTGTTTTTCAAAGTATCCTACACAAAGAGAAATGCACCTTGCATTATTTGGAACCAATTCTGGAAGCAGTTATTCCACTCGCTTGCTGGTAGATTCAAAATAGAGCTAACTAACGAAGTACTAGGCCTCAGCAGAGGCCAGATAAGGAGGCACATGAATACAATTGGTATATATAGGGAGGAATCTATTTGTCAGTTGTGCATGGAAAAGGAGGAAACAACCTCCCACATTATCTTTGACTGTAAAGCATTATCGAGAGCATCCAAGCATCTAACCTTCTGACCAGTGGTGTCGAATCAATCAATCGAATCAATTCCATTTTTCGACTGACACATCAACTTTAAAATTTCAGTTTATATCAGGAACTGCTATAAAAGAAGCGCTCTGAAACTTTGGCGTTAAGTTAACTAGACATGACAGTTTATTTTGACATTTGAAACACTTAAGACAACCCTCATATAAGTTTAAAATTGAGTCGCCTAGTTTCAAAACTCGAAAAATCCACATAGGTCAAATGTTGGGAAATTCGCAAAAATTATATAAAGTTGTTAAACAGTGAAATGTTTTATTTTTTGCAGGTATGTAAAAAACTCTAGTCATAATAATATTTATAGTTATAAAGATTTGTCGCGTTTTCAAATTGAAATATGGATTATTCGAGTTTGGAAATTAACTTAAAAAACACTGTTCACTACTTACAATCTATTGCTAAAATAAAATTACTGCTGAATTGAATGAACTTCTTACCTGTGGTTAAAATAAATTTGCCGAAATTTGATTTTGCCGTCTCTTGGATTTGTCTTTTGAAACCAACTCGACCAAACCAAACACAGGAAATGATAAAATTCATCGTGGTTTGCTATGTAAATATTGCATTAGTTTGTATAGGGAAAAAATACGAAACTATTGACATAATATATATAGGTATATATAACTCGATTTTCGTGAATTGATCATTTAAAATATTGAATCTACCAGACAAAACCTCAATTTCAACATATTTTATTATTGAAACTGGATTCTGTCAACCTCTATTGGGTATAGAGGGAGACCATTTTCTTTCCTTCCCAGTGTCCTTTCCATTTTTTTATAGCTCTATAATTATTTTATTGTTTAAATAAAATAAACTAAACATATATAGTATAAGGTTTAAGTATGGAAATTGCCTAAAAACCAAACCTAGAATTTTCACAAAGATAATGGATCATTTCATGCTCTTATCTCAAAACAAAATATGTTTATTTGACAGCTTATTGATATTTTCTCACTTTGTGCAGCTTTGTTTCGAATATAAATGTCACAGAGCACAGAGTTTACTAAAAAAGTAAAATAAATATTATTGCAATTTGAACCCTCGTTTGACCTTGGGGCTAGTGACCTCATGGAAGTGACGCCTGCCTATCAATAGAGCATGCAAGTACAGTAATGTTCGACAAAAGTCCCAGTAAAAAGCAGATGGTGCAATGTTATGTAAGATTTTTTTTATTTAAAGTAAATTAGAAGCATTGTATGTAATATCTTTCATATGATGACACCATTCGATTTCTATCAGAATTTTTGTCAAAAATATAATTTATCTATTGCTCGGCTACATAGAGAACAGCCTGTGCTGCCCAAATCGTAGGCTGTTCGACATCATTAGTGGGCGTCCATTAATTACGTGAGGTCTTTTTGAGTATTTTTCTACCCTGGTGAGATATCGAAAGATTTTCTTCAACTCAAAATCATAAAATTAAATAATGAATATTAAACAAAAATTGAGAAAATATTTATTCTAATTCAGTCCTTGGAGACTCGTGCACGGCCTCAAGAGTGACTACTGGAACCAACATATCCAAGTGTTTTCCAAAAAAATCATCTGCTCCTTCAACTTCGCTCTGAATTAGCCACTCTAAGCCGTTGTTGCACGAGCACAAGTACTATTTTCTCAGATTTGGCCATATTATATTTTAAAAATAATTTTTGACGCAATTTTAGACCGTTTTCTGCGAGAAAAATAATTACGTGATATTTGTCAAGACCCCCCCCTCCCCCTAAGTGAGATTTGGAAAGATTTTGCTTGATCCCCTCCCCCCTAGAACACCTCACGTAATTAAAGGACTCCCCCTTAAGGAAGCATGTGTGAAGTCACTTTAATTTTTTTTATAGAAACGGGGGGCATTAAAGCATTGCGAAAATATTACTGAAGAGGCCCATTTAAATATATTAAAGATTTTGCGGATTTGATATCATTGTAGGGCATATTTATATTTGGTAGAAAATATTTTATTTGATCAATGAAAGTTATACAACCCTGGCAAAATTATAATAATAATACGAAACCAAAGCATATAAAATACAAATATTATGACACAATCTAAAAAATACATATAAATATTCAAATTACCTGCACTATTTTTTATTTCTTTGTATCGATAATATCCTACTGCACAAATCTATTCTTTATTGTGATACTGACACCAAGGTTTTTTAACTCCAGCACAATCACGCATTAAAAATTTTGTTTCTTGTAAAAAATTTGGTAGAACTACTGTTGTAATAATTCTGATAAATGAATTAGGTACTCTGTAATTAATTATTGCAAATTATTGTAAATATATATACTTATACTTCACAATTTCGAAAATTTAAATGTATAAATAGAATATGATAAAATATTTTTTGTTTTAGTTTTATTTCAAATACATGCGAAAAACTTCAATAGATCCTACGATTTACATAAATACGACAAGAATAGTATGAATAACACTACTTGAAAGAGAGAGAGAAGAATTGTTCTTTTTGTGAAACTTACAATTAGATCAGCCCCCTTTACCAAAACAAGTCAAGCATCCATTGAAGCACTGAGTTCTTGTGTAATCTATTCTCAAACAGTGACATTTTTTGTCGCATGCGAGATTATACTTTTGTCAATCAAGGATGTATACAAAAAAGTAAAATCTCGCATGCGACAAAAAATGTCACTGTTTGAGAATAGACCCCCTGTTCCAAAATACTATGGGAATGCCTATGCAATCTCAATGAACTGGGTGAGAACAATATGCTGCCACCGTCCATAAATTTCAATAAGTCTACTCTCGCCGTCCCCTCCTGTCCTCGCGCATCCCTTGCCCTACCGGTTTGCCTCTAGTGCCCACCGGGTGGGCTAGCTAGTTTAACAGAGTGTCTTCAATTGAATAGTTCGCAGTTTGAAATTTATGGACGGTGATACTGCAAGCGCCAAACGTGTTGGCGAGTGATCGCGCAGTTATGGACTCTCCCAACTAAATTACTATTGGATTACGATGAGCCCTTGCCGGTCAGTGTCGTACCCATAATTGGTTTTAATGCCAAACGCCAACAGAATTGGAGAACAATTAATGATACGCCTTTGTACAGAGCACTTATATGTCTTACAAGAGCTGAAGTGGGAGGTAACATTTGAAATTAGTTCCCTTAGTTTTTATAAATGTCAGTAGTCAAATTGTAAGCATTACTTATGATAATAAATAATGAGAACTGAAAATAAAAATTAGCAAGATTATGAGGTTTCTAAAATTATAAATGTGACTTTTTTAAAATTATTGCAATAGTGGTTGGTAGTGTAACTGATTTAAAACGAAAAAGTGATTTGAATTTAAGACAACCAGAGTGTTTTCAGTTAAGGTGATTAAATATATTAAAAGATGAATAAAGTAAGAAAGAAATGTTTTTGAGATAACATATCATGTATTACCATCAAATAATAACAATTTTCGGTCCGATCTCCTTATATAGTGTTAAGAACTCAGTGATTCAGAAGCCGCTCCTGTCGTGAACTATGTATTTTGGCGAATGCGACCTTTCTGGAGGATTCCATAACAGAGTAGTAATGCGATGGTTTATTCCTGACTGTTGGGGAAGCTACGCATACGCAGAGGTGGTAAATTCAAGAAGGTTCTAGAGTTGCCAAATACTATATATGTATACGCGGGTTTTTGAGTGAGTGAGTTTTCCAGTATACAGTGAATCGGTAAACAGTTTTAGTAGGTGAACAAATAGTAAATTAGTAAATATAAATAGTGCAATATTCAAGTGTTAAAAAATCAGGACAATTATTATACCGAGTATAGATAAATTAGTAGACATTAAATAGTGTGTATAAAAGTTAAGTTTATTATAGTGTGTAAGTGTTTCTTCAATAAACCAATAGTAATTTGCCATAGTGAGCGTATAATTTTATCCTATCTGTCAAAACTATTTAAATGAATGAGAAAAACAGTACCTACATTATTGTTGTTATTTTATTCTCAATATCTGATTTTATCAATTTTATTTTGGACTTTAGCGGCAATGTCATTTTTTATTGACAAAATTTCGTCCTTCATACTACAGTGTGACGTATTTTGTTTGGAAGCACCCCTGTAAAATCCGCATTTTTCAACCGATTTTGATTAAATTTTTTTTGTTAATAATAAAATATATCTGTTACCTCTCGTTCACATCTATCATTGTGATTGTAAAAAGCAATCATTGTCGAGTACAAGTAATTATTTTGAATATTTAGTACTTACTATTTCATACAAATGTTATTGACTGACATAAATGGAATGTTAAAATCAAAGCCTACTTGCGACTTTTGTTTGAATTTTGTAAAAATGGCCTTAATACTGCTTACCGATTCACTGTATACTGGAAAACTGTTCGACTCACTCAAAAACCCGCGTATATATAGTATCTCGCAACTCTAGACCCTTCATGAATTTACCACCTCTGTGGAGCTTCCAGAACAGTCGGGAATAAACCATCGCATTACTACTTTATTATGGAATCCTCCAGAAAGGTCGCATTCGCCAAAATTCATAGTTCACGACAGGACCGGCTTCTGAATCACTGAGTTCTTAACTCTATATAAGGAGATCGGACCGAAAATTGTTATTATTTGATGGTAATACATGATATGTAATGTAAAAATCATTTCTTTCTTACTTTATTTATCTTTGAATATATTCAATCTCCTTAACTGAAAACACTTTGGTTTTCTTAAGGGGAATCTATCGGCAGCGATTTGACAAAATATCGAAGTATTTTTGGCAAGGAATTTTGAGGTAATGGATGAAAATTGAAAATTAAGAAAAAAATATATCATGTAGATTAATGTTGAACTTAGAGTTCTCATTGAATAAAAACTTTGAAATGCTAACCAAATTTTGTTGAAAAAATATATGAAAAATACACATATTAAGCAAAGTTTAAGCCCTTGTAAAGAATTAAATATGGATTAAATGAAAAAACTAATTGATAAGAAGTCTAATTTGAAGCTTTATGAATACTATATAAAAATCTCAGAATGCTCAAATTACTTATGACCGTACAATTCCTTATTGAAATTCGGTTGCTACCACTAAAATATCGGATAAAAATCCATCTCTCGCTTTTCTATCCTTCTATGACTGACATTGTCTCTCTGCTTCGGTAGTCGCGTGCCGTTCCATTGTTGATACAACGCTCGCCGGTCAAAATAAGACATCTAGTTTCCATATTGTGTTAGAATGAGAAATGTATCTTTTTTTGAAAAATATTTAATAAAAGTTGTGTTAGTTCTGTACGTTAATCCAGTCTACTGCGGGATCCAGTGGCGGATATAAGACCTTGGAGGCAACAGGCAAGGCTTTTCGAGCCGCCCCTACAACCGGGATGTATTTTCTAAAATTCAACCGAAAATGGCAAATTTTTGGCAGATTTTTAAAGGGCTATTTTGAAACAAATTGAACCTCAACTTATACGATATTGCCTTGCGGCCCTAGGCGGTGTCCTAGTCTGCCTAGTGGTAAATCCGCCACTGGCGGGATCCCAATCTATTTTAAAACTTCTACCAAACTTCTTAAACTCGTCAAATAAATACACTTTTTGTTGTACCTACCTTAAAACAAATCAAAGAATCATTTCCCATTCATGGCTAGTAGGTAATAATAAGTTTTTGAAACGTCTAAACTCTATTTAACATTGTATACTTTCAAACTCTCAGCTACTTTAAGTTCTCCCAAAACCAAAGTTCTCCCAAAACCAAAATTCTCCATTCGCTAAAACTAATATTTTTGTTTGTTTGAATTCAATATTATTTTGACTTTTTACATGTTCTTTTGTGTCACAGCACTGTTAGTAAGCAGACATTTTCTAAATGAAGTTTTAATTAGGAAAACTATTAGTTAATTTGTTTTACAAGAATAACGTATTATTGGACAGGATCGTAATACCCCTATTTAACTTTAAAATTACTTTAATAACATTTTAAATCAAAATCAGATACTTATTTATATCCTTTGGATCAAAATTTGTCCTAAGTAGGTCACCCCCCTATACCATATATCCATGAAATTACAGTTTTAGACGGTTGCTGGAATCCCGAAAAATCCACACACAAAGTGGTGAATATCTATAAAAATTTTCTCAGTTGGCTGTGAAAATGTGAGAGGGAACTGGTTAATTTTTCACATTACGCCGTCCACCGAAAGATGAAAGATGGTGACGATTTGCGTGACATTTGACGTGACATGCGTTACGATTGATACCATATTGATACATAGAAGTTTAAAATATTTCAATAATTATAATATTTTTTCCCATTCAACTGCTCGCGTAGATATTTGTATCAAGTCCGCCTCTGGCTTTTCAAAATTACAACCATCTTCAAGTAACCTGGTATGGAATTAAAACTGATTAATACTTTGGTGAGTTGCAGTTGTAAAAGTAGGCAAAGAAGTGTGAAAAATGAGAAACATTGTTTTATTAAGTGTTTGTATATGTTGTTGCCTTTTAGGTAAATATTAGTTTTTTTTTTAAATGAAATAAACAGAAATAAAAATTTTTAATCTAAAAGGTAGCTTATAGAAAATTCCGTTTTTGGGTGTAAGTACACGATAGCAAAGCTCTTTCTCGAGAGAAGCCTACAATTTTTTTTAACATTGTTTTGTTTCTCCTATCTTGGCTACTATTTCGTGAAACTTTTATAATTAAGTATTCTTAGAATAAGAGTTAAAATATTAAACTAAGTCCGTTTTTCTCTCAAACAAATAGTATTATATCATAAGGGCAAGACTTGTTTACTGCAGCCGTTTCCAACTTTAATTGTATACAAGGTCCCGAGAATATTTGCTCATTAAATCATTTCCTTTTGAGGAATACCAGAAACAAGTCCAGTTCCAAGGATTCCAAGGATGCATGCATTTGGATGTATTGAATCTGTATGGACGTCCTAGTAAATGAATTACTATTAAATACCCACTTTAAATTTACTCGAATAGTTCAAATTCAGAATTTTTTTATTTTATCGATTGAAATCATCCTTTTTCTTATTTTTTTCGCTTTTCCTACCTATTCTTCTTCTTTTTCTCTTTTTCCTTGACTTTTTGTTTTTATTTTTATTCCCCGTTTTTCTCTTTTTCCTCCACTTTTTATTTTTCCTGTTTTCCTTCTTGTCCTCTTTATTCCTTTTATTTTTCATATTGTTCTCTTTATTAGGTTTATTCTTAGTATTTTCCTTCTACTTCTTTTTCTTATTCTTCCCCTACTTCCTCTCCTCTTGTTTCTCATGGGTCTTACTTTCTTGAAATCATTTTTTCCCATTTCCTCAATCTTATTTTTTCTCTTCTTTTTCCGCTTCTCCTTCTTATTGTTTCTTTTCACTCCTTGTTCTGCTTCATCTTCTTCCTCTTCCTGTTATTATGTTAATAACCTCTTCCTCCTCCCTATTGTTCTTTTTCTCTCGTACTTCTTAAACTTCTTCTCTTTTTCCTCCTTTTCTCCTTAATCCTCTTAAAATATCATACTCTTTTCCAAATGCCAACAGATTTTGACACGTTCCCTTGTATTTCAAAATGAACTGATTTTATACATTATTTAAATTTTTTCAGACACCATTTCTACTTTTTTAATCATCCCCGACGAATTGCTATCAGTGGCTCCTCCTATTTATGCGCAATTTCCCACTATACACGCAGGTAAGAGTGATAATTTTACTTATTATAATTTTTTTGTCACTGCTATTAGTTGATAAAAATAAAACAAATGAAAAAATGTAATTGTAAAATAAACTCTTCATAATGGCAATGAACTTTTGTTTAAGATTAAATGCATATAATAAAATCAATGTCTGGTCGTTTGAACATTTTTATCAACATGGCAGTACTACGTAAATGATGTCTCGAACGGCACAAACGATTAAAAACTGGAAAATATGCCTGAGCTGCTAAATCTATCTCTGCTGTTTTTCCAAAATTTCCTCATTTCCACAAAATCTAAGTTGAAACTACCAACTATTTTGACATAACACTTTAAAAGAAACATTGCGTTTAGACTACTGCAAATTGAATCGAATAAAAGCCCAATTAATCCTTTCTTTCTTTTTTTCTCTTATCCTTACGCCTTCTCAGGCGTCGGATTGGACCTCCTGACTTCCTGAACCCATGTTTTCCATTCTTTTCTGTCCCTGGCAAATGCCTTCATCTCTCCTAATGACTTTCCTTTGTTTTTTCAAATTTCTTCAATCTGGTCTATCCATTTCCTCCTGGGTCTTCCTCTTTGTCTTTTTCTTGATATTCCCAGTTCCATTACTTTTCTCGCTATTCTATCTTGCTTCATTCTTACTAGGTGGCCAAACCAGTTCAATTGTTTCTTTTTAATATTTGATATTATTGGGTCTTCATTAGTTATGCTTCTGATTTCTTCGTTCCTTACTTTGTCCCATTTTGTTTTTCCTGCTATTTTCCTTAAATATTTCATTTCCATTGCATTTATTTTTCTTTCATGCTTTTTCTGCAGTACCCAGTTCTCGCTGGCATAAGTTATAGTTGGTACTGTAATTTTGTTGTATATTTCCATCTTTGTATTCATATCAATGTAATTATGGCTTAGTAATGATCGATTTGAGGAATAATATAATCTTGTTGATTTATTTGCTCTGTTCTTAAGTTCTGCGTCTATTTTTCCATCATCTGTTAAAATACTAGGTAGTTATAAGTTGTTACTCTTTCTAATGTTTTGTGATTACATTTCAATTCCTCGTAACTATTCCCCTGCTTTCCATTTACTATCATTACTTTGGTTTTCTCTGTATTTATTGTCAATTTCATCTTTTCTATTTCTCTTTCCAGTAAGTTAATTAGTTTCTGCATTTTATTTCTCGATTTTGATATGAGTACGATATCGTCTGCGTATAGTAGGTTACTTGGTCTGGCCGGTACCATGTTCCTGTACCCTCTTATCGTGTCAAGATTTCCTCCGTGTCTTTTTATTTCCTTCACTATTTTGTCCATAATAATAACAAACAACAGTGGGCTTAAGCTATCACCTTGTTTTATACCTTTTTTCATTGAAAACTCTTCCGATCTTCGACCTCCTATCTGCACTCTTAATTTGACAGTCTCGTATGTGCTTTTAATTATATTAATTAGAGCTTTCGGTACTTCTAAGTCTTCCAATACCTCCCAAATTTTTTCTCTTTCTACTTATCAAAAGCTGCCTTCAAGCGCTTCAAGTCTATAAATGCTAAATACATTTCTTCTCCCGCTTCAATTGTATTATCAATTAGTCTTCTTAAAATGTATATGTAAGCTGCTTGTTACTCTTCTAATTTTGTTTCTATATGACTTCTTATTCGGATCTCTAATATTCTCGTATATATTTTAAAGCTGGTTTGGGCTAAACATATTGGTCTATAATTATTGCACAGTGTTTGATCCCATTTTTTATGTACTGGCAATATGAGATTATTTTCCCATTCTTTGGGGATTTTTTGAGTGTCCCATGCTTCCCTGCATATTAGAAGCAGCCATTCTTTTCCTTTTTCTAACCATTTTATCATCTATGGCGCTACTTCATCCTCCCCACTGGCTTTTCCTATTTTAAGTTTTTTATAGCCTTTTTCCTCTTCAACTATATTTGATGTTTTCTTCTTCAAACTGTCACTAAATGTTTTTTCATAGTGTTCTTTCCAAGTCTTTGATATTTGATTTATTTCGGTCTCCAATTCGTTATTTTCATTTTTTATTGCTCTTATATCTTTTCCTTCACTTCCAATTGATTCAAGTGTGTAATTATTTTAAAAAAATTCGAAATACAACTGTAATAGGGCATGTCCACCAACTGACAAGATGAGCCTAATGACAGTCGCCCTGAGGATGAACAAGTACTTGGCTATAATTTAGATTTGTAATTTAATTATAATGTATTGAATTAATGATCCTTTTTATTATAAACATATTTTAAAACAACGTTGAAGAAAGGAACAGATCAAAATTGAAGAACTCAAATACTCTGAAAATAACTATTACACTTTTATTATATCAAAGACAGATAATGTATTATTATTCTTATAAGAAAAAGCCCCTATTGTGTTGAGATTTAGGTAAAAATAAATACGGCCAAAAAATCGTAACACTCACGAAAAAAAATTGTAAACTATAACCAATCATACCTTTTTGTCATTAAATACATTAGGATCCAATGGAAATGAAAAATTGCGGTCATATTTTTTCATACTTTCAATAAATTCTTAATAAATAATGTATAATTAAAATAGTGCTCATGGACAAAACTAAAGCATAAAGCACTGTGAAATAAATTATTTTCATTTAAAGACAGCTGTTCAATGGCGTGCAATCATATGTCCAAACTAAGTGATAAGAGTAAAACTTTTGCATTCCAAAACATCCAGTCGATAGCTTACTTTTTTCGAGATGATATAGCGCTGAACAAGTGCTAAGCCAATGTGTCAGTTCTGCCATACCCTCCTGAATATTCAACACATCCTGTAAGAATGCCATCAGCATACAATTAGAAGACAGCAAATAAATATCGAAAATGATCTTCAAATCATTTTAACTGATCCGCATAAAATCATCGCTGTAATTAAACTATTGAAGGACTTTCAACTTTATAATAAAATATGGAAAAAAAAGTTTTTATTGTCATTCTGTTAACTAATTTGTTACAGTCCGCTCATTCCGTTATGATAAAGCCATTGTAACCATACAATCCGTTGTAATCTTACAATCTTACAAAATGAGGTCTTAATTTTTATTTTCATAAGTAGAATGAAGTATCTAATAGATCTGGTTGGGTCTCAACTGGCTAATATTTGCATATAAAAAAACGGCAAAATTTAAGTGTTATCTGGCACAAGCCAGGCAAACATATCGTTCGAGTACTGCTGAAAGGACCCCGCGCTTTTCTTATGACAAAGTGGCGTTCCGTCAAATGTTATAAATTTTGGATATGATGTTGTACTCGACTTCCTGACCAAAAGTGTCCATGGGACCAATTCAATCCTATGACTAGTTTCCGATATACAGGGTATTAAAGTTGAAAAATCCTTGTTTTCCGTGACCACGTAATTTTATTATTAACAAATAAATATGCATTTTAAGTTGATGGTACCATTAATATGTTCTAGTTTATCGTAAACTTACACATAAATAGTTCAAAATGTTAAAATATCCAGGGTTGGACTCAATTATAAGAGGACGATTTTTTGGAATTCTAAGAAATTCTTATATTGAATGAAAACAAGATCAGAAATAAAAAGTAACTTCATATTCAATGTTCTGGCATCAAATATACTAGTTCTAGAGGTATTCCATACAGGGTGATTCTTAATGCAACCTGAAACTATTTTTTTTCTATATGAAATAAATAAGTTACACCATGTATTTTAAAATTAGTTTACGATGTTTAAAACGTATTGGTTACCTAGATATCAGTACTTTTCTTGAAATACAGGGTGATTTGCACATACATCTTGTTATTAAACCGACAAAAATTAGAGAAAATACACTTTTTCTGAATAACCCTGTATTTTATAATTAGATCCGTTTAATTTATCTTGTTTTGTAATAAGCTTAAAATAGTAAATGAGCTGAAAAGATTTTATAATCTTACTATGACCAGTTTTTCTCAGAAACAGGGTCCCGAGGGAAGAGTACTCAGCAGAATAGGGGTAGTGAACGAAATTATAATCACATTTTTATTTATGGATACATACCGAAGTGTACCGAACCATTAATAAAAAGATTAATTAATTACAAGTATTTAATCATCCTGTAGGCATGTACTACTGTGAATTAATAATAATGAAAGTTTCATTTAAAAAAATGAGAAAAATGGAAAGGAGAATAGCCTGGAGGATAGGGAAATATTCTCTATGGCCTACAGTTTTGGCATTTTTGTTTTATGGTCTAGTTTCGATATGTCTGTTTGGTATATTTGTTATTTCGTTCCCAGTGTCTAATTTTTATTTTATTTGTTCCTGTCTGGATGGATAGACGAGCCATAAACTTTTCCAATGAAGAAATTGAATCTCTTCTATCATTAGTGTAGTTCTGTTTCGTTTCACAAATTGAAATGGTCCAGCCGATTCATAAATATCCTTTGTCGCCGAGGGCCTTCAACAATATTCATAGCATCTTCTTCATCGTCGGTTTAAAGTTCCTCAAAAATATCTTGGATATCGTTTGTTAACATTGCAAAATTCAAAGAAAACAAAGTAAAAGCAATCAAAATATTCACAATATAATTAATTAAGGTTATAAATGCCAAATTGTTGACAGAACCGACAGAACAGAGCAATTATCAAATCATGAAAACCTGGGTTTTCCATAAAATTATCTTTAATCGATACCTCTTCCACCCTCAGGACCCTTTTTCTGAAAAACTGGTAATAGTAAGATTATGAAATCTTTTCAGCTCATTTACTATTTTAAGCTTATTACAAAACAAAATAAATTAAACATTTTGACGGATGTAATTATAAAATACAGGGTGATTAAGAAAAAGTGTATTTTCTCTCATTTTTGTCGGTTTAATAACAAGATGTATGTGCAAATCACCCTGTATTTTAAGAAACGTACTAATATCAAGGTAACCAATACGTTTTAAACATCGTAAACTAATTTTAAAATACATGGTGTAACTTATTTATTTCATATAGAAAAAAAATAATTTCAGGTTGCATTAAGAATCACCCAGTATGGAATACCTCTAGAACTAGTATATTTGATACCAGAACATTGAATATGAGGTAAATTTCTATTTCTTACCTTGTTTTCATTCAATATAAGAATTTCTTAGAATTCCAAAAATTCGTCCTTGTATATTTGAGTCCCACCCTGTATATGTTGACATTTTGAACTATTTATGTGTAAGTTTACGATAAACTAGAACATATTATTGGTACTATCAATTAAAAATGCATATTTATTTGTTAATAATAAAATTACGTGGTCACGAAAAACACGGATTTTTCAACTTTAATACCCTGTATATCGGAAACTAGTCATAGGATTGAATTGGTCCCATGTACACTTTTGGTCAAGAAGTCGAGTACAACATCATATCAAAAATTTATAACATTTGACGGAACGCCACTTTGTCATAAGAAAAGCGCGGTGTCCTTTCCGACAAACTAAACATCTTATCGCTATAAATTTCTATTCCAAAGGTGGTAAACTAACGCTTCGACTATATTAAGAACCACGTGTTGAGCAAAGAAATATATTCGATATCTTTACTGTTTGTCTAATTATCATATCATTATCATCAATAATATATTATATGGTTTATCTAGGTACCGACTCAAGACTAGGCTGGGGATTTCGTCTAGGTAGACATGCTGATTTTCAAATACTTGTTGAGTTGGGACCGCAAACATACACTAAACCTATTAATAAATACCAAAATGAAGCTGGACCTGCCAGCTTAAAGAGGAGCACTAGAGATAGACTGTCTAACAACTTTCCCGGCGAAAATAATGTTCGAAAGCACCGGCAAATACATAACCAGAAACATGAGGAGCTTACTAACAAGGTAAATACTGAGTACATCAACAAAACATTTTTTTACTGGATAACTCAAAAAATTGCTAACATATCTTCTGGAAATGTTACAAAAATTGCAAAACCTCACAATTTTAATTTGGAGGCTAGTTGATCATGTCGCTCAATTTTCATGCTAAAGACTCATTTTCAAGATTCTATAAGTTTTCCTCGAAAAATGCAAGTTTTTCCGCTTAATCTTTCAAATTATGCGTTTGCCGAATTAAAGCTAAGCATTAACATGCCGTATCTCGTATTGGTCGTAGAAATTGAAAAAGTATTTTGTTTTTAAAGCTACAATTTTGCTTTCTGCAGTTTTTTCGATAAAATGCATATTTAGCGAGTTAGCCCGTTCAAAACGTCGATTTTGTCATCGAAAAATTGTTACTTTCAACCGCGAATAGCTGTAAAAATATTAGTTTAAGAAAAAAAATGTAAAGAACATGTTTTTCTAAGAATCACTTTTTTCATTAATTTCTGTAGTTAAAATGAAATAGAAAATTTCCATGGGGCGACAACCACCCCCAAGGCTTTAACGTACAGCACCATGATAAGGTAAATGATCCTTCTGTAAAGATTTCAAGTGAATCTATGCTGGACGAAAAAATTGCGAGCCAAAATGCGTCATGTCCTATAAAATTACATTTGACAGACATTTCGAATTTGAAGAATATGATCAGAAGTTAAGTAAACTCAAGAATGTGCTAAAATATTAACAAAAGTTTCAGTAAAAAAGTTTTCCCTCAGTCAGGCCACAATTATATAATTTTATTACTTTACCATTTCCCTCTATTGCCAGGCATCATAGAAGAGATATGAGATGTGGTGGTTGAGCATCTAGAAGCTCATAAGTATAATTCTGAGTTAAAAGCTTACAAGATCTTTAGGGCCCATTTTCTGTCCGATATTATGTATGTGTGTGTGATGGTAGCAATGGCATTAGCTCTCGCTATTTGCCATACATACATTTAATCTATAAGTAGATCAAATGTCAATATTAGTTGTCTTGACAAATTTTACTATTAGGTCAAAAATACTCTTATTTCCTGTACCTAACAGAGATGTGATACAAGTTGGTAGTTGTATATTATATTGAAGTAGATCTTGTAGAAGCCTGTCTATTATTTTTACAACCAAAAAATAAATGGTTTGTATCTGCTACCACATCTTTATCACAATAAGTGCAAAAGGAAGATCTCACCACATCAATTTTATGAAGATGAGCCGGAAATCGGCCAGGGTTCAATTATAATCTGGATATAATGCAAGTGTAAGCTTTGCTGACATAAGGGAAGGAGTAATGCGGAATAATATTCGGTAAAGCCT
Organism: Galerucella tenella; assembly: GCA_910591685.1. Classification (NCBI taxonomy): domain Eukaryota; kingdom Metazoa; phylum Arthropoda; class Insecta; order Coleoptera; family Chrysomelidae; genus Galerucella; species Galerucella tenella. The sequence continues at coordinate 596 of CAJUYH010004879.1, read as the reverse complement.
GATGAAGATATTATGTAGATATAAGTTTTCTGAATATTGAAGAAGTCCTTATCCAATTTCTGTGTTTTCCAAGGTTTCTCGTGAAATTTTTTCGTTGAGACCGTCAAATAATTGCTAATAGAGCCTGTTGATTGATCTTCTTAAACAAGAAACAGAAGTATGATTCGAGAATAACTATTTAATAGACGAAAGAAATAATCGCTGCAATATTTGTTAGGAAACAATACCTGAAGATGCGCCTATGACTGCTCTTTGACCGTTTCGTTGTCGGGTGTGTTTTTATAGACAATGGTAGAACTAATTTTGTTATCACTTATCACTGGATTATAAGAATGTGGAAAATAATAGCTATTTGTGTATTAAGAGCGGAAAGTGATACTTTGCCGCTTGAGGCAGAGAGTTGCCCGCGCGACGCGTAGCGGAGCGCGGGTAATCTGCCGAAAGCGGCAACGCACTTTCTGCTCGAATTGTACACAAGATTTTTTCTACGATCACCTTATTTTTAAACAAATAATAAAAAAAACATGAAAAGTACACTTTATTAGAATTTGATGTTGAAAACATGTAACAATTATTGTTTTTCGTATTTACCTCTG
>CAJUYH010004878.1:0-25348 GCA_910591685.1 Galerucella tenella | reverse complement strand
AAAATTTTTATATTGGTAGTCTTTGAGTGTGTACGTGGATGCTGCGCATTCTCAACTGCATGCAAATAGATATCTTATCTAATACAATATTCCAGAAGCGTTCTAGGCACATGCACGTGTTTTCATAGTGACCAAATATTAATTCTCTTGCGGCTGACTAGTAACAGCATCCGTCGGGCTCAATCAGGCTGCGTCTTTATATTCATATTTGGCTGACTTGTTTCAATTAATGATGCTCGATTATATATATTAGTGGATGTTATACCCTACCCAGTGATATTATTTGGGAGGAGATAACTATGATTAAATGCTACCCATGATGAGCTCATTAAGCGCCATGCCCGTTTTCGGACCAATCTGCTCTCTCTTAAAACGTCGTAGAAACTATAAAGGAAAAGTAACAGAATTAATAGCAATAAAAGCGACCATCGAATACTGACATAATAACAATAATTGAACGGTCGAAAATGAATGTACGAATTCTCACCAATCATGCGGGACTCCTTTACATCAATAACCTATCAAAGATAGTAATTATAAATTACAAAGATTACAAACAAAAAAATTAATATTACTGATAATGATTAATTGATTATATTCCGATTGTCAATATGACGCAATAAAAATTTTTCTTGGGCAGAGCCGAAAAAACGAAAATTTTCACAGTCCATTCTTATCGATAATTAGAGTAATGACAATTATCGCTTCCAAGAGAGCGGAACAGGAATGCAATAAGTTCAATTTTATTAAAGGCTAAACCACAAATGAACAGAAACTGATTCTGTCGCTAAATTTAATCGGGATCCATACCAAAATGCATGTACGATTCCCCTCTCTGAAATTCTTCATTGTGTAGTGGCCATTAACAGTTTTCTTAAAGTTAGAATGAGTGTCATTGGGCATACGGATTTAAGTTTTTTTTTGCTTTAGAAACAACCGCGGAGATTCGTCAAAAACTTCTTAATACACGATGAAACGAATGATCTTTCTTATAATGGAATTGCAATTCGATCTGCAAAATAGTTGAAAGATTATGCAAAATGCACACGTGAATCCGTCTTCTCATTTAGGGCAAAAATTGATTTAATAATACGTGTCTGTCTTATTTAGCATTCCTAATTATTTGGAAATTTGTGGTGATCGGTTATAAAATCACATTAACTTCGCTTAGGTTCAATCCCCATTAGAACCGCTTTGTTGCGTTTTCAAAATCTAAAAATATTTCATATTCAATGTGCGCTAGTGGATCATCTCGTCGCTCATCACTACTTATTTGAAGTATTCTTGATCTCTCTTGCTTCCATACCTTGGTTTGACAAGTATCATTCCGTCGTATATTCTTACCCTTCCTTCTCTCTTTTTCACTGTTCGCGATTGGATTACTGACGGAAATGCGCGCACTGCTTCAATGCAATCGTCAATATGTAAAGCAATATACAGTATGAATTCTTCTCGTGACGAGAGCCGTGGAACACATGACGATATTACCACATGACAAGATCATCGATATCCAGCTAGTGCAATCAGTAATATAAACGAAAATGATTTTTTCTTGTATAATCTAAGTTTTGTATAATCTCGATTTTCTAAAATACATGGCGATGATGACTATTCTTTCGGTTTAGTTGCAATTCCAGTATGAATTATTTCATTTGCACGGGCAGCATCCGGAATGCCCGAATTTTCTTGACGAATAACCGACCGACAGTTTCACTCCGAATTTTACTCTTACACTCATTCATACAAATAACATACATCATAACCCATTCGTTCAATGCATATCATCGTTGCATATACGCAGTTTTTGTGCACGTCAAATAGGGTAAATGCGGGAGAGTTGCAGCGGCCTGAGAGATGCCGCCTATGATGTATTTTTATAATTACGCAATAAGGTTGGCAACTACGTATTCACATGATTCGAATAGATTGTTTAGTAAAAAGTTGAGATCGGATGTTTTCATTTTTTGAAATATTTCTTGCTATCCTGCAATTTACGAAGATGAGATTAAATTTATTTTCGCAAAATTTTAAGTGCGGTTCTAATAAATGTGACTTTTTGCAACGTGGTAGTATTATTTCATATTCGTAACTTCATTCTAGAATTTTGAGGTTAAGTTTATAAATGTAACGCCACATTTTGATGCGTTTATAATTTGTGACTTTGATAAGCGGGTACGGCATCTCTCTCAACAAAAAAGACAGATGACACAGGCTAAAATATCGAAAATCAAGGACCTTGTGGACCGAATAACAATTGCAATAAGCTATTAATAAAGTTACTTCCAGTGAGATATCTAAAAGAGAACCTCATTAAAAAGTTAAAATCGCTACATGTCACTTGCACCATGTATGGTGAAGTTAAAAAAAAATAAAAATTAGACGTTTTTTTTTGGAGATTCTGAGACAACAGCATCTCTCCCAGAAGTGTGGGAAAGATGCTGACTTCATTATGAAAAATGCTTTTGCTGTTACATTCATGTTTTCTTAGAATTAAAGTTTATTTTTGTATTTTAATAAAGTTTAAAGCATAACTTGTAGTATTTATAGATTTTGAAAAGGAAATGTAAAAAAATACAAAAATAACAGCTAGTTTTGGAGAAGTGCGGCAACTATTTCGTATTCATCCTATTTATCATGGAATTGAAAGAGCAATAAGTCTATGTTTAATGCCAACACCTCGAAATGTACACGAAATATTTCATATCATACATATTGATTACATATTGATGCACTTGAGTTTCGGTGAGAGAATAATAACCAATCACATTATAATATATTAGTATATGATACCATGAAAAATGTAGCTGAAATACATCATTTTATTTTTGTCATGTTTTTCCTCTTTCTCTTTTTTTTCTTTGAAATGATGAGAGTTTTTTCACTCATTGTATTGGCAATTTACTGAAGGAAAGAAGGACTTATAGGGAGAAAATTTAATTAAGAAACTGGTGCTAATTGCAAACAAGGACACTGAACATTTTCAACCTCGTGAAGCATCATCATCAACAAATGGGGAACAAACAGAAAGAAAGAACTTAAGAGAAGGAAATGATGATGAAAGTGACAAAACCAGATAAAAATACATCGAAGATACCCTGTAAGATGAAACTGGCGAAACAATTAAGTGACTTCATTGTTATTTTTATCCTTATTTCATTCCACTCAATCATATTATTTTCTTTTATATTTTGCAACTTATTATATAGACTTACTTTTTTATCATTTAACTTTTATTTTCACCATGATAATGAACATGTTTGCACATGAATATCTCTTATCATTGTCCAATTAAATGAAATACTTAAAATGTGTAAAAGATTTCAAGTAAATATATATTTGTATTATTTCCCAATTTCCTCTTTCATTTAATAAAAAAAATAAATGATTGTTTTGAGGACGGAAAATTAGAAAAATGTTAAGAAGAATCCCATCTCGTATATCTATACGATGAGAACAATTAATTATTGGAAATGATTGGAATGAGTCTCAAAAATGTCAGGTAGAGGTAGTCTCTAGACCCATTGGGATTTTAGCGTGACCATAAGGTATGACCTCAAGGAGGTCGTAACTGTGAAACGTGCCTCTCGACTACACCATCCAAACATGTTCCAAGAAAACTATCGAAATAGTAAGTTGCAGAAGAAATAAAAATAAGAGTGAAACTGAAACTGAATAGACATAAAAGTAACCATTCTAGTCGATAATAAATTTTATTCCTAACACATTACTCTTGATAAGGAATGCTGGAAAGATTATCCAAAAAACAAATTGGAGCAAAAAAATGACAACTTTAATTGCTAGTGAATTATTATCTTTTGCTAAATCAATAATTATATGTTGAAAATTATAATGTTTTTATATTTATATTTTACTTGCATGCATAAAATTGATTTGAAAGTGGAAAGTGATTGGTTTTACAGTTTCATATATATATATATATATATCTATATTCCTGGATCCAATGAATAATTCATTTAATATTCTCCGGAATTGCTAGATGCAGATTTCATTCGGCGTTAACCTACCAACGAAATTAGTGCCTGTGCCTCCCTACCCTCGTACCGACCCTATACGATATTACTGTATGCTATGTCCAATTATATCCTCCGGAATCTATGATGTTGATCGCCACCCCATGATAGGAGCAAATTATTGATTTCAGCCCGTTCCGATATTCCTAATAGAATTGTTTCAATAATTGAAAAATATTAAATAATAAATTCTGTCAAAAAATTATTATGTTTATTGATGTTTCTATCGTGAAATTGTTCCACTAAAATGTATACAGATTGTTATAACATCGGTGTTTTTACACCAAATTGATCGAACTATCGGTTGCAAAGAAATTATATGAATTAAAAATTGAATACAGGTAGTCAGGCAACAAGTGAGGAGTAATTATATTGATTTTGTTGTACTTGTTTTTGTGCATGCCAATATTGAATCGAAATATGTTTTTTATAAATGTTACGTCTCAGTGGAAGTCTTCTATCGATGGTTGACACATTTATGAAGACGGGCAATTTAATGAGAACACACTGAATTTTGTTCATTTCTTGGAATTAGGCTGCACTCACAGACGTGAATTTGTCTTCAATTGAAATGTTTTTCGGGAAAGATAATCATGAAACTTCCAGGTTTACGGAATTTGTTTTAACAACATTTGGATCCTCCATGAACTTATTACTATTGATTGTATTTCATAATTTTATTCGTTGATTTGTTAAGTTATCAAACGAATACTGATTGAGTAGCACATTCCGATAGTGAGAAAAATTTCGTGAACTCTTGAGGCTGTGTGCCTATAACTGAATAATCATGAATTTTCTCAATTGAGTCGTTTTTGATACTATAAATAATGATGTACGACATAATATATGAAATATAATACCGTTTTGTATACGAGAATTATTTATAGATATTTTATAATAGCAATTCATCTTTGAAAATTCATGTTCCTAAATGCATTCACATCTCTTATTGAGTATATCTATTTGGCCAGGATGATTTCCTGTTGGCGGGATGATCTCCAATGTTGCAAGCAACATAATTTGATATTATAAAATGAATGGACGGGCCGGAACTCAACGACATGTAACAAATTGAAAACTAATTTAAATTTTGGTTTTTATTGGATCAAACGATGCATTTATAGTGATTAGCTACAATATTTGCACTTTTTAGGTGATTGAATATATAGGTATATACGTTCCATTCTGACGACGCGTTAGAATGACGCACTAACACGTCATAAATACTGAGAGGTTTTTTTGACAACAAAACGTTCTAGTATAATATCTTCACCTCTATATTCATAATATGAAATGATATTTTTTTAATCTTCATGACATAGTTTCATATAAACGAATCAATAATTAAATAAATCAATTAATTAATTAATTGATTGACATGATGGGCAGTACTGGGAAAGTTTACTTGTCGCAAGTTTTATTATCTATTACATGAATTTTTAATATTCCCGATTAATTAGTATTTGATGAAAAATAAAATTCAGTGAATAAAATTATCGTTTCACATGAGGATGTGCTTTGGTTCTAATAGCAATATGAGATTTTATCGTATTACTTTCCTGCGTGTACATATATATATATATATATATATAAATAGTTGTGTGAGTATGTTTATATGGAAGGTTTGAAATTTTTAACTTTTAATCGGGTTTAAACTGCGTGCAATAATTCTATCGCAACTTCATATTTTCATTAGAGTGCAGGGTGACGAAAATTTTGTTAATGTGCACATCAAATAGAAAAAAATTATTGTACCTACATATATGATCAAGTATATTTACTCGTGGGCAAATAATTAAGGTAGCCATCTTTGTTCTATATATTGTATGATAATTGTATCATTGCAATTTCAAATAAGATAAAAATATGCAAGAGAAACAAAAATCGAAATTGCATTAGCTAAAGTTGACAGGTAAAGTATTGAGGGATAAAGTAATACAATGTGAGAAAAAAAGAAACAAATATGATGGCGCTGGGGAATAAAGCAGATGCTTGGTCGACTTTATTCATTGAACTATGTAGTTGCATGTTTTCACATCTATCTTATACTTAAACCCAAGTAAAATCTCAAGGATTCAAAATTCATATAAGTACGATGGTTATTGAAGTGGATTTATACACCGACTATGTTGTCCTTTGTCCATTATATATATCCGCTTTTCTCTTTTGTATTCATTTTCTCTATTGTTCTTCCAACATGTTTTACACATTTCTGTTTATAGTATAAATATCTAAAGACATATATCCAAACACTACAGAACAATTGATTTATCAATTCGATGGTTGTATCGAGCACGTTACAACACGTTAATAAATTTTTGTTCATAGTTTACATTATCACCATTGAGTTTCGGTATTTATTCTGACGCTGGAAAATGTGGAAGGTAGCTTTAAACATTCATTAAAATATAAAAAATTGTAATAAATAATAAATTCACAAAGTACCTTTCGTTGTAGGCTTAATTCATAAAATTTATATTTTTATGTGAAAATCATCAAATCTTCTGGTTTTTCATTTTTATTTTCAGTGAAACCAAAAGTTGAACTCTATGAAGAAATTCTTCGTAACTTTTTTGCTTTTGAAATCGGCGTTCTTCATCATTTTTCACTGAGCAGAGGAGAATAAATACTCCACTTCAAAAAAAAAAATCATGAGTACGCATGCACGTGAATTAACTGATTGCATGCTTGGGCACCCAATTCATAACTGCCGTGCTTATGATTATATGTACTATACAGACCTGTTCATAGCCTTCAAATGTATGATAAAACGAAGCTGGAAGAAAAATACTTTCGTGGAATTGAACATTAAAGTGAAAGCACTTAATGAATTGAAAAAAGGCGCACGAAAATCTGTCATTGCTAATGCCCAACTGTCGGAACGTGGCTGAAACATCAAGGCGAATTACATGATAGTAAATACTGACGAAGATCTGTGAATGAATAATAGATAGAGTTTTATTACCCAGATTTAACGAATATCGTCATGCCTGTTATTCTCTGAGTGGCTTTGTATTTTCAACGGCTCTTAGAGGTTCTCAAACATTTTAAATAAGCAAGATTCTCGAGAATCACGTATGCGCTTGGCTTGCTAAAGGAAAATAATGGAGAAGAGAGTGATCATTTATGGTGTCAGTACGTTTAAACATTTGAAGATTCATCAATATTAGGTAAAATCAAGTTTCATTCTGAAACTGATACTTTTTTTAATACTGCTAATATTTGTGAAATACAGTATAATGATCGATAAAATAAAAGTAGGTATAAAAATGAATATCAATTCAATCTTGTGTTCCTATATTCTCTTATAATTTTATTCAATGTCCATGGTTTTAAAATAAAATAGAGAATTGTAATCCATAAATAATTATGGTTTATACGTTAATTTTTAATATTTATTATAACTAAATATTAAAATTGATGAAATATTTGTGGTGACATGAACACATTATTTGTCCTAAATATTCTAAAAATCGGTTCGATTTTTTTCCAAACTCATATTCATTGACAATAATGAAGTAGTTGAATTGAATAATTTTTTTCATATATTTCAATACATTTAGGCACTTTCCCGTTTCAGTTCACTTTCAATTGTTTTTATCTCACTTCACGTGCAGTCATTTTTTTTATTTCTAAAAAATTTTCTTGAGAATAAGATAATTAGTTTAATCGTGAATGTTTTAGATAGTATGAAAAATAAATATATGTAAGTATATAAAAACAGCATAAAGTTTTCTATAGCTGTTATCATAAATGTCAGTTGCAATGTTTTTCAAGTCATATTTTATTAGGTGTATCCACAAAAAGTACTAAGAGCTATATTAACATCCTAGATATCTGAATACATCTTATATACGTATATGTGCATATATTTATATACTGTATATTTTTTCATACAGCCTTATACACGTATTTCCTTTTCATTCATTCTATCCTTTTTACCATCTTCGTTTTTTTTCATTTTTCCATTGTGTATGTATTCAGGTTTCTAAACATATATGTGTATGCATACATGTATAGTTTGCTCGCGGCATTTTTACTATGGCGCACCCTCATATTGATTCTACCCCACGTACACCCCCTTTTTTTTACTACTTTTCTCTCATCCTCTCGCTTTCTCATTTTCTATACTTTTTCGTGTTTTCCCTTTGCTTGTGCAATACATCAACTTTTTATTTCCAACCAACTAACTGACAAAGTTGACCGCTAAATTTATTGCTGCTTCGAATATTGCGAAATTAAAGGGGGTAGAAAACGTCCATATATAATATATATAGTATATATAGTGTATACCCAGCATAGAATTTACACAGTATAAGAGATATGTAAAAAAGAGAGAAGTAAAAAAAAACTTTTTTTTTTTCATTTTATTTTTCGTTGTCAATTTGTTCTGGGAATTCCGTGGTAAAATAAAAATAGAGAAGGTTTTATGTGACGATTTATATTCCATTCCATTTAATTATTCTTTATATTTTACTCGATTTTTTGCCATTTGTCGACTTCAGGTCACATTGCCATCAACACCATATACAATATCCTTCAAAAGTACTACAATACAATAAATATTCTGCACGTTTAAATTCATAATGAAATATTTAAAGTTATTTTGTGCCGAACAAAGATGGTGATAAACTGATAAGAGATGAGCGCAAGCAATGGGTATTGGAATAGTTAGACAACTGGGTCGTCACGAACCGTCTAAACACTCTTGTAATTCCAGATTCGTCTCTTCAGAAGTCGATCCAAGTGCGAATTACGAAGACGCTTCGCCTTCACTGTTATATAGAATAAAGGTATATTATAGGAAGATAAGAAAAATAGATTAAAAGTAGATAAGAAGATTTTAGCCTTGCGCGCTAGGGTGCCTTAAACTCGAGCGTAACCACGGTGGCGATGACTCTATGGGTCCTTTCTCTTCTATCCAGGGGTCCTTACTTGATATAATGGCGATGCATTCTGTGACGCGGTTTAATGTTATATGAGAAAAGTGAGACCTGAATTGAATGTTGCCTATACAATCATTTACCCTTTATGTCTCATTGCTTCGGTAATATCGAATTGTTTTTGTTGCTGGTAGTTTATTCACTTTGAAAACTGGATAGACAATGGTACAAATTTGAGGAACTGAGAAAACAGCAATTCCATTAATACTTAGATATAGCTTAAAAAGACATATTTGTGTCTTATATTTTTTCCATATAAGGAAATTCAGTGAGTGCATTGTATTTTCCATCCTCGGGATATATGGTTTTAAACGCAATAGATTGAAAAAAATAAAAAAATAAAAAGAAATAGTATCGAAAGACAGTAGATAGTCACATGCGAATGGAGTCACTTTGAATCATCATCCCTTCAGCAAAGTAAGAAAAAAAGACAAGAGGAGAATAGAAGAATTCGGGTCGGGCTGCAAGTGACATTGAGGGGTCGCGTGCGACTTGCTTTTACTACATCCCCTATACACGACGTTTGCAAAACACTTTTAGTGGACGCAAGACAACACAAAGAACAAAGAGTGACAGCTTTGGTATAGGAGGGCTTAGACAGAGGAAAAGACGAGAACTCAAACGGGGGATGAGAAAAAAGAAGATGTACAAAAAAGAGAAAGTCGATTGTCGTTGGTGGATTCGTTGAAGCGCAAGAATACATCTTTTCCACCTTCTCCCTTTCTTTTGTCCCTCTTTTCTTTAACCCTCACTACTTTTTTTACTATTTTTATATTTCTTTGTTGTTTTTTCTCTTTTTTTTTCTGCATCGGACTCGTTGAAGCGTCGACAATCCTGACGCCTGTATATGGGTATATGGGTATATATGTTCCGTCAATCCGCTCCACCTGTGCTGAATATCCATCTCGAATACGCCATCCCTTTTTCACTCGTTTATCTCTCGCCACCCTGTCATTTTTCCGCCACAAGTCTATTTTGCACTGTAGCCATTGTGTATTTATCACGTCTGTCTGTTGACACTATCTACATTCATGAATATATTTCCCGCGTAAACCTAAAACTTTTTATACCATAATAACTAAAACCGCCCATATAAGTATCACTCTATTCAAAACAATAATGCATAATTAAATTGACATCTCAAACTTCACTTAAAGTCAAAATGTCTTGAATGGAGCGAAAAATATTTCATTCTCAGCAATATAAAAACTTACCCTCTCGCTATCACCCCGTTTATTAATCTGAACCATTTTTTTACGGGCGATTTTTTTCTCCGTCGTGGACATTTATCTATCCACAAGTTTTTATAGTGTCCCTCGACGATAATTTTTTTATTGTCATCGTTCTCATCATCTCCCAATACGAGACGTAGTTTTTCGTTCTTCTATTTGCGGACGATCCGACAGACTATCTATTTATCCATCAATCTGTTGGGATTCGCGTTCCCGCCCATTGGCAGATTACGGAGGGGATGTACGACCACGATTGACTGACCGTCGAAGACCACAACGAGACCACGACCCCCGGTCCCTTCGCAAACCAGCTTTTTGTTGCACTACTCTCATGAGGTTATCCTTACTATATAACTATACATGTATCAAGACTTACGTTTTGTTCATTGTCACTATGTATTTCTTCAATAATTCGTATAATTTTCCTCTCTATGTATTTATTATAGAATAATATGTATAATAACTTTGTCAGCCGTATATATATATATATATGTTTTTTATTTATGTTTGTTTTGCGGTCCTCGAATTGAATTTTGTTAAAAATTAAATTTTTGTTTAACCCTTGTGTGGCCACCCGAAAAAACTCACAGCGTCTGCCACCCGGGTACCCGGGTACCCCGCCTATGAAATTCTTGGTAAAAGTCCGTTGTAACTGTAAATAATTATATTGTTTCGATCAATATTTAATTATTCATATTTTAGAAAGGTATTTCTACTTAAATATAAGAATTAAATTATGTATATTGACCTTGGGAGTCTTAAAGCAGGTATAAAACGTGTGCAGCTGCACTGTATATTTCACGTTTATGGGAAGGCCAAGTGTGCTGCACACCAAAGGAAAGCAAAATGGTCGATGTTTTTGTTCTCTGTACCTGAAGAATATTCGAGAACACTATTAAAACACGTGTACGCACCTGTCTACGAATTTGGAACTGTGAAGCCGTAGATGTTAGTTGTTACCGTTCGTGCGAAGAAGCAAGACGTGCAGTTACTGCAGAGAAAGTTTGTATAGATCGGTACAAGTGTGCGTGTTATATCCCCTGTTTTCAGTTTTTGACTCACTTAATTATCATTTAGTGAAGTGTGCATAGAGCTTGTGCATTATATTTGTGAAAAACAGCAGCAGTAAGCAGAAAGATAGAGGAATTGTCGAGAGCTGAGTTTTTGAGGTAAATATAATGAATACAATATTTGTATTATATATTTGATATTATCATGAGTGTAATGTTATTGTAATGCATGAATTTATTCATTATTTTTTAGATTGAATTTGGCGTAAAGAGATGAGTATTTGAAGAGATTACTTGGCGAAGAACATGACCAAAGTGATAGCCCTTCGGACAGTGAAGACGAGGATTGGTTCCCCAATGATAACGCTTCGAATTCTGCCAATGCTGAAGCATCGGATAATGAAGATTACGTTGATGGCGGAGTCGAAATTGATGACGAAACTGCAGAAGAGTCTTTTGTCATGGAAGCTAACTATCGTCGGTACTTTGAAAAAAAATAAAACATGCATTCCGCAAGAAATGAAACCGTCAAACTCCAGACCGTTATTGTCAACGCTGTTTGGATTTCACGATAAGGTTACCATCTGCTCATATGTTCCGAAGAAAAAGAGAGCTGTGATTCTTCTCAGTACGATGCACAATGATGCTATGATCTCTGATGAACCTCACCAGAAACAAGAAATGGTTTTGTTTTACAACAAAACCAAAGGTGGCGTTGATACTATGGATCAAATGTCCATGAGATATTCAACTCAACGACAAACGTGCAGATGGCCGCTTGCTTTTTTTTACAATATTTTGGATATTGCCGGTGTCGCTGCATACGTCATTTACTATGAAAACAATGATATGCTGGCAAAAAAAACTAACAGACGCAGACTTTTTCTACGCCAACTCTCAGAAGAGCTAGCCGCGCCAATGATAGAAGAGCGATTTTCTAACCAGCAACTCATGCGAAATCATGCAACGAGAATCGCAATCGAAAGTTTCTTTGAAAGGTCAGTAACAGAAGTGTTAACTGATAAAAACAATCAACGAGACGTTAGCGGTAGAAAACTTGTAGTTGGATCATGCTACATTTGCAACGAGCAGCCTATTCGAATAAGGAGAAAGACAAGGAAATCTTGCGTTGACTGTGGTAAACCTATTTGTGATCAGCATACAGCAAGAATCATAAAATGTTTGAATTGTAATAATTGATTTCTAATATATCTGTGTACAAGATGACATTCTGTTATTATTTGTAACTTTCGATGCAGTATTTGCATATAATTGTGCAAAAAGCATAAACTCGTTGATTCTTGTCCTACAATTCCATCAAATTAATAAACAATTTTGTTAATATATATTGTTATTATTCATATAATACTCCATATTTACTCATTATATTTTCGCAAAAAATTTTTTCTATGATATATTGTACGAAAACCATGCTTTTTCTATCGGGGTACCCGAGTGGCTCACACAGATTTTTTTTTCGAATACATAATTTTTTAAATTGAAAAATTTTTTTGAATATGGAGATTGCATAATTCGATAGAGAATCGGTCAAATCATGAGGATTCGAGATGGTTCTGGCCAATCTTTTTTGGAAATAAAATTATTCAATGAAACGTATGCCAATGGGTACCCGGGTACCCGGGTGGCCACACAAGGGTTAAAATGATAGATACAAACTTTGCTCTAAATCACACTTTGCAATAAAACACGTCTTCATGAAGTTGAGTGGAACTGAAGTTTATTCACTTCAAAAAAAGATTGACGATTATGAGTACGTCTAATATTTGTCAATAGTAGCGTCAACGAAATATTAGATATATACATACGAGGCTGGTCTGATATGTACTTACCCTCACCGCCCGATGGGGCGCAATCGCAAAAGAAATTTACTTTCGTGTAAAACATTCTCGTAGACGGCTACTGTCGAACTTTTAGTCGAATCGGACGCCCAGTTTCGTTTTGATCGTCTGTGGGAGCCTACGTGTCTGCTAAGTTCAGAAAAATGGAAAAAGATCAATATCGCCGACCGGGTGATTCGATTTTTGTTTTTGGAAGGGCAATCGCGCAGCGAAATCAAAGACCGCTTGAATGCTGTGTACGGTCACTCTCCTCAGTCGATGGCGACCGTCAAAAATCTAATCACCGATCGATATTGCACTTTTTCCATTTTTCTAAACTCCGCGGACACGACGTCCGCTTTTACAGGCGGTCAAAACGAAACTGCGCATCCGATTCGGCTGAAAGTTTGACAGTAGCCGTCTACGAGAATGTTCTACACGACAGTAAATTTCTTTTGCGATTGCGGCCCCTTCGAGCGGTGAGGTTAAGTACTTATCAGACCGCCCTCATATATATATAGCAATATGACAGAGTTTCTCTACATACTTGGTACGAAAGTTAGATATTCATGAATTTCTTCGTTTCCAAAGGCGGTGTTTTCTACCACAGTGATAATTTAACAAAGTTTCTGATCCAGCCAATCGCTAGTTCATATATTGGGTTTAGAGTTATATCAGACAAATTTGGTTTATGTCCAGGTTGAGAAATAGAGAATGTAGCGAAGGGGGAGCGAAAGTGAGGGAGGGAGGAAAATGGAGACAGAGAGAATGAGGGAGGTGACATGATGGTAGGAATAGTTGCTAACCCTTCGGCTCACTATGGCAGTTTAGCAATCAGCTTTATTAAATTTCAGCGTTTTCCAATATGGCGGACTGAGGATAACTCAATTTTCTGATTTACCCCATCGCTCTGGAATCAGGACTGCAAACACTTATAATAAAATTCAAAAATTAATTTTTTTCACTTCAAAGAGGCATTCCGCGAAAAATTATTGATTGAATATACCGAGTAATTGAGAATAATAAGAGTTTTTTTTTGTCTGGAAACAAGATTTAAAGTGAAAGTTTATTAACCCCACTTGTTCTTGAAAGAAACTTCTTATTAAATTTTTCATGATATCTTTGACAGTTAATAAACACGAAAGAAGGCATAAACTTTTTATATATGAATTTAAGGAAAAAATCAGCTCGTCAATTTTTCATTTCACTTCTTTTATGCCGCATCTTTACTTTCAGGAGGTAGCCGGTGTGTCTGGCTGCTCGTTGAAAAAAAAAAACTTAGAACAGCTCGTTAGCTTCACATTCGGGCGCTCTGACCGCTCATTTATCTTCACTGACAGCGTCCCTCCATCTAGTCATGGGTGCATGACTTTTCCAGCTCTATCCTCATAATCATATTCTATATATATTTCCTATTGAGCCCCCTCTACCTTACTTCAATCAACTTTTATAGCATTTACTTCTAGCGTCTTGCCGTTTATCTTAACGAACGCAGTCTTAGAGCACTTGAATAGCAAACAGGGCAGAATGAAACAGCTTTTAAAGTCAATATAAATTTTCCCGACAATGAGACGATGATGTTTTATTTTAATTATTTTTTTTTCACACAACTGATTAACAAAAAAATTTGTGTAGAAATTACAATATCTTTCAAAAAATAAGCATTCGTCGATCCTTTGTAAAATTTTGTTTTTTGTCACTGTTTGAACTTATGACATATCAATAATAAAAATAAGATATAAGGCATAAGAAAGGTAGGATAAAGGCTGTGTAAGAGATTGATAAGGCTGACTGCTAAAGTCCTAGTCACGACCATACACAGGTACTTTCTAAGTAAAATAATCTAAATCCAATAAACGACCACCGGATCTGCACCGAATCAATGTTAATTAGGCAATCAATGCAACCAATATAAATACATAATTTAACCTCTTTGATAACAGAAAAGAATTAATAAAAACCGTATAGATATATTTTTGCAAGCATGCATATATGCAAGTGTATTATCGAATAATATATATGGGCAAAATGTATTTTTAAAATATTGTATACATTTTCCATGGAATATTTTTTTAACATGTATATCATCGCATGTATATAGACGAAAATATTTAAATATACAAAAATCAATGAAACTATATGAAAAAATATATATTCTCCATGAAAGAAGGGACATCATAAACAAACTTGGTTTTCATTGTCTAATCCTGAGTGGACCCTGTAGACAGGATGCAGTAATGGGATCTTAATCATACCAAGGTATTAGGTACATAATCTTATGAAGGTCTTATTGGAATTGTATACCTTTTTGGGGCTTCATCTTTTTAAAAAACTTGTTCCACCATAGCGAGAAAAATTTCCAGTTAGGTTATGACTCACTAATAGTATACGATGATATACAGAAAGTTCTTTAATCAGTTCTATATAAACCATGTACTGTGAAGGTTATGTGAGGTCAAGTGGGAGGATACTAATAACATGAGGGGTAGATCTGAGGGAAATGGAGGGTGAGAGTATGTGGATAATTTGAGCCTACATATCAATCGCTGCGGGCGAAGCCTTCGAAAATTGTCGGGAGTGATTTCCCGATGGGTAAGCGAACCCTCGTGCGAACATGCCTTCAACCCATTCTCATGTTTCTACCCTTTTCATACTTTCATCCAAAATTTAACTATAGAAGGGATCGTGTTTTCATCTCCTATTTTGTCATTTATAGTTTTCAAGCAACTTTCCCCGTACAAACATGATGTCACCTTCGTCCAAACGAAAAACAAATTCAAATAAATATCATTCCGAAAAAAATTTCATAACCGACACGAAACGCACCTATTTTTTTTCTTAATTTTTAACACTTTGGCCTTGAAAAATACTGATTTTTTTCTACAAGAATAAAGTGATATATTTCATACATTTCTTTCTTCGATATTCCACCTTACATCGAATGCCAAATTGAAACGAAATACATCCGGATGCAATTCTTAGAGGGTCAGATCTTTGATTTCAGCTTAAGGGGTCGTTTCCCGAGGGACGCTACAAAAATAATGAGCGTAAAAATAATGTGAAACAGAGAGTAAGGGGGAGAAACGGAGAGAGGGATTCGATGGTATGCACGTATGCAGTCAGATAGTTCTCGAAAGCTTTAGAATTGAGGGAGGAGGAGAATGTATAGAATGCATAGAATCTATAGCAAGCGTCGGCATCATGGTAGAGTATATTCGATTTAGGGAAATACAAGCGCACATTGGTAAAAATGTACCCTCGCTTTTCCTGTGAAACCCGTTGCTCTGTACGACCATTCATTGCTCCTCTGGAAGAGTGCAGGACAGAGCGAATAAGTATGCTTCAGACTGGACCATGGAGATGCCTTTGGGGCATCGTCGTCCGCTGTCAATAGCAAACACAGTTGTGGTAATTACGTTCCCGATATTATACAGAGGGCGCGTCCCCTGTCTTACGTATGTGTACTCAAATGTTATCAGTGTTCAATAATTCCAAAGCAAATAGAGAGAAATGTAATGCAAGGAAATCCCATATTATCGTAACAAAACATATATGTAAAAGTACCGACAATAATACAGATATGTATTATTATATAGAATAAGAGGAATGTGTTATAGGGTGACTGTAGGTCTGATACACACTTATAATTTCACTATTTTCGAAGTATACGTTAATTCATAATGAATCAATTAATAATCTAAATAAGCAGAAAATTGAAGACGAAAATTATTTATATTCTCAATTGAACAAGAATTTTTTGTAATTTAGTCTCAATTATATAGTATACAGTGGATCATTAAAATATAGTTTCACGGTTTTTTAATGTGGATACAATGACACGAGAATCAAAATCGAATTGTCTTACTAAATTTGCAGAATAGTCAAATGTGAAATATGAAATTTTGTGAAGGCTATATCTTCATTAATAATGGATGAAAAGTAGTTTGTAAATATTTTTTTCAAAATGGGAAATGTTACTGAGACACAGATATACTTTTTCCGCACTCGTATGCTATAGAAATTAGTGATAATAATAAGTTCTGGTGCAAGTCGCTACTGCAACTTCGGTTGTAATTTTTTTCCTTAATTAAATATTATTTGTTATTGGACTCCATTTTCGACCCTCTTTGTATTTCTGTTCTGTTTTTCATCTGTCTCCTCTTACTTACTCTATCCCCTCTGTAAACAGAAAAAAATACTAAAGAATTGTGTGAAGAGGAATGACAAAAAAGTTGATAATGGTTTCTTTTTATATATTTTCATCATAAAAATAATATTAAATGAATAACAATAAATATAATACATATATGTATATTTGGATTGAACATGGAGGCGAATATTACAGGTGAGGTAACAATATGATGTTGACAAATATATATTATTAAATTCTTATTACAGTATACAAGTGTTAGATATCATTGATACAACTTTTAAATTCAAATAGAAACAATGACTGGATATCAGTTATGTAGCGACGTATTACTTGGAATTTTCCATAGATATATTAAACACGATTATTCAAAAACAGTCAGAACGTTATTTTTTATTTCAATGATGAAATTACATTAAATATTTCAAAAGAAATGAGTTTTGAATAATTTTTTCTGAAGTATTTATTTTCTCGGTGGCAGACAAGATTGAATTGGAGAAATCAAAAAAGTCGGCAATCAAAATTTTTGAAAAAGCACTTAGAAAAGGTAAATTGAATGTTTTTAAAGTCGTAGATTATGAATCCCATCAGATGTCAAAATTAATGACGGCTTCGTACAAATTGCAAATTGGTGTTCCTCAATATATGGTTTATAGACGTTTTTTAGGGTAAAAAATGAAATTTCATAATTATTACATGTATAAAGTCCCGAGTATTTCAGACTGAGATTCATCAAAATGTAAGAAATAGAGACATATTGGCAAGCACAGAAATTAGTAAGAAACCCAATTTTCAAAAGAAGATTCACTCATATATCAGTTTTCCGTGACGGATTTAGTTAAGAAAGAACCGCTATGCAACGTACTTTTTTGAATACAGAGAGCTACTGAAAAATAAATGAAAAGTAATAGCAATTATGACAGATTTTGGATTTTCCATATTTAATTTTTTTCTTTAGACGTTAAAATCATATATCATTGCACAGGTGCAAATTGGATGATTTTTGAGATTATTTCAAGAGTGGGCGTCATAGAGCGTTGTTGCTGCCGGAAGGCTGAATTCAATTCATTGAAATTCATACTAGGAGATTTATATAAATTCATTAAATATTAAGTTCTCAATAATATATTGTCTTTATTTTATGCTTAAATTTTTCTTGGTGAACTAATGTAACCAGAAACTCTCAAATTTATTCAATAGACCAATGTAGTTCTGGAATTCTACATTGACCTTTGTCAAGCAGTTCAAAATTTACATTTTTAATAACTTGTCTTCTGAAATATTATTATCTAGCGAATCGAGTCATTTGCGGACCATTGAATTTAAATGGGTTAGTATAAAATAACATTAATTCCGTTTCATTAAGCTAATTAAGCTGTGCTACACAACGAAAAGTTTAATTTATCATATATTACAAACACTAAAGCGATTAAGAAGGGATTTACTAAAAAATTTAACGGTTGATATTTGATAGCACACTGTGCTGAAAGAAAAAGGGAAGCTGACAGGAGGGTTTAACATCGGTCTATGGAATATCAGAACAAAAATGGGGATTCGTGTATTTACGATCGTAGTTATACTCGCATCATATGTTTGGTTGCAAATATATTGCGTGGCTTGCTTTTATGACTTTGCATATGTACGCAGGTACATATGAGATAACTGAGTTTGGCATGTACATGTACCTGGATTTTTGGATGTAAAGCTAATTGCTTCCCCTCAAATAGCCCCTCATAATGCACACAATCATTCGATATTAAATTCACGATTCTATGCAACTTGTCGGTTGTTTGATCTCGCCATGCGATATAGGCAAGCAGGCCACCTGGAAATGAAAAATCAAAAAAATGGAAACATCAAATTGCGTTATATTCTTTGATTCTCATCCAAATTGTGGAACAGATTTTAAGGGTGAAAAAAAAGTTTATTTCATCAAGCAAATGGACATTATGAAAAATTGACTTAATGCCAGACAAACTACATTTTAACAGTGTTTTTTATTGAATATATATTTTTATATTTATTATCAAAAAAATATCCATTCGTCAATATGTAAATGTCACATGTACAGCATTCTACAAAATTGTCGATTACCTATGTGTAAAATTTTGTTACATCTTCTACCGCGTTACATCCAACGTGGCACAACTCAATTTTTGTATCGTTCTTTTCATATCTGAGTAGATTTTTTGAAATGTTCTCCGAAACAAATTAGCTTACTGAAAACAGATTGCAATTTTCTTATCATTTTCCCTTGTATTAGTTAGTTGGAAGGAATCTGTCATATACACAACCTCTTGTATACGATACTGGATAATTTGTTCTAATTTATGATACGAATATTAGAACCTTCATGACACAAAATGGTTTTTGTATGAAAAATATATAGTAATGCAGATAGAGTCATTTTGAGACCGGATTAATATCTATCATTCCATAGCACGAATGAATTAGTTGGGGTTTAAGTGGCGGAATATCCAGTCCAACGCTTTTCGGGATCCTCATAGAGCAAGGACTCCATCGCAACCCCTTTGCTTGTTATTCAACTGACCGGAAACATTCAGTTGGATGCTTCTCATCCGGTAGATATTCTATACATGACTAAAAAACGTCGATGGAGAGACCAGACATAACGTTGTGAGAAAGCAAGTGATCAAGGGAAATATTTACTCTTTTTTTTACTTTTCTTCCAATATTTCTTACCTAACAAAAGCGACGAATTCTTTTTCGGTTTCATACTCTTCAGAAATTTTCTTTATTGCAAAGAAAAAAATTCTTTTCTATACTTTTCTAACATCTCGCCTATAAAATGATTTGTAGTCGTTACATTTACACTCTTTTGGAAAATATTATGAGAAAAAAAATGCGTTATTTTCTTATTTATTTGAATTTTTCTGACAACTTTGGTTTACTCTTTATTATACAGTGGAACAGAAAAAAATGTCACACCAAAAATTACTTGCAATAATAGGCAGGAACAGCACTCGAACATTGATGAAAAACAATATGAACATGTAACGTTCAATGAAGATATCACAAAATATAATACTTTTATTTAGTAATCTATATAGTTCCAGGCTGTGTAAGAAAAATTATTTGAATCGATCGAAATTTCTTAACAACTGTCTTTTTTCTAGTAGCACGTTTGCTCGTGCACAGCCATATATGCATGTGTGTGTGTGTGTGTGGGTGTGTGTGGGTGGGTGGGTGGGTGGGTGGGTGGGTGGATGGGCACATCAGAAGAGAAGCTGCAGTCGGTATCTGCCTGACCAGTACTTCCGATCCATGAATCATGCATAGCGGTGCGATCAACCCACTTTGCCTTCGCTTCCTCACCTCTTCTGTGACGTCTACTGAATTCAAATCCACAGATGACCGTGATTCCATTCTGTTTCATCTTCAATCTTTGTGTACATGCAATCTTAATAGATCCATTAAGCACTGCACTCAACATTGGTATTGATTTCTTGAATATGATTTTGAATTCACAAATTATTTCTAACGACAAAGTAACTAATTCAATTATTTATTGAGGAAAACTACGAAATGGAAAAAAAACCACTTTATTGTTGTTATTTGAAAGCTGTTATTTCACCGGTTGTCTCCAACATTACTATTATACCCTTTTTTCAAGCATTTACATTTTTCGAAATCTATGTGTGAATGATTTAAAACGGAACACACTACATTGCATTGTGTGGTAAAGAATTACCATTATGAATTGAGAAAAATTTACTATTATAACTACATATCAAGAATCTCCAGATCTAATTCAACAAATATTATGTTTCGATGAAAATATTATCAATACACTAAGTAGACACTGTATGATATTTTTATAATACCGTTAAAGATTTACATTTCAGGTAATTATTGCTTCACATCCAAGATGCGATTGAGGATCAAAAGAGCTGACTAACGAAGGAAACGCAAGAAGATTTATTTAAAACAGGTCTTACGAAAGTTGATTCAACCTGAAACCTTCCCTTCAAAAGCAGACTTTCTACATATACAGTTCAGTTCACGCTTCAAAGTTTGTTCGTACATTACCGACCTACCCGCTAGTTCACCAATTACTTGAGCATTATTCCCCACGATAAAAATAATGAACATATGGTGTTCAAACTTAACCCCACCGTAAGAGTTTGGTTTATAAGTATTTCAAGGGGAACATATATTTAGTTAAAAGTTATATTGTTCGCTGCTCAAGTAAATTCACACGATAATAATTGTTGATGATAAAATCAAAGTTTCTAGCAAAAAAAATATATATCTAATATTTAGTTTCTTCCATTTTATCAAGCTGGTTTTATTGATATATTTAAAATGGTTCAAAACTTTGCTCAGAATACAATTCCCAATGGTAATTCAATGACCGGAAAAAGTTTTAATGCACTTGTTTCCATGCTCTTTATCTGTATTCTCAACTGATGGTAAAATAAAAAATAGAAGAAAGACTTTAAACCGTTTTCACATTCGTACTTTTTGCTATTCATTTATTTTTTACATTGTCTTTACCATCACATCCAGTCTATCCGGAAAAATCGAATTTGGTAGATAAAGGTGCGTTCGTTAGAAACTCGTACTTTTATTTCACATTTCATCACAGCGCATGTTAACATAGTTCAGGCCCCGTAAACGCCAGTGGAAAAATATGTTTTATTTGATTCGGACATGATGGAAAGATCGCGCTCGCACAGGAGAGTAGGAGCACAGAGAAGAACGAATTTCTTGGCAACCAAGACGGATTTTCGAACTACGAATCATTGAGAATACACCCTCTGCCATTACCTCATCCCTGGAGTAGTATTAACAATGTTCAGATGGTTCACAACAAAAAAAAACGAATAAAAATATCAAGATAAAATTTTTTTGGAGTTGCTGAAGATTTTTGCGTTCCCTTCAGCGTTAAATATATCACTTTCTTCACCCTCGACTTTATCACTGCTTATTGCGAATTTTTCGCAGTTTATGTATTATTTGTCTTGCTATATTTAATATTGATAATGACTTGAGCTTTAAATTGACATAAAGAGTTATAGCAAGATGATCAATATGCGAAAACTGGCATGTCTTCAACAATTTCGTTCAAATCGTTTTTTCTTCAACATATTCTGAAATATATTTGGTGACCCGGCAAACAGATGCAAGAAATGGCGATGATAAGGGGGTGGTTGGTAATGTGAAAACGAGGCAAGAATGAATTTTCTAGCTGAGAATGAGGAGAAAAAATAAAGCTCACGCAGTCTTTTATATTTTTCCGTTTCTCGGGAACTTTCCACTACTGCTATGTACCACTACGTGCATGAGTTTGGGTGGCGGTAGAAAGATAGTAGAGGTGAAAGGACGCGCATCGGTATAAGAGAGTAGGAAAACTTTATTTCGTGCGCAGTTCGTGGACAAGTTTTCCCGCAGAGATTGCGGGGAGCGCCGAGACTGCGTCAGTATACATACATATATGCATACCCATCTGTATATACTTATATATGACACTTAAAACGGATGCTCACTGAGAATGGGATGTACTTCTTTTTTTTTTTTAACCTCTACACCATTCACCACTATCATTTTCCATTTTCTGTACTCCACTACCACACGCGACTCGCGTTATTACAATCCAACAGGGAGAATGTTTGACTTGTGATGGGTGAATAATATAAAAAAAAAAAGCAAAAAAAGCAGAAGTGCGCGAGAAAATTCCGAAGAACGAAAAGAAAACTGCATGCATTTCTAGAAAGAAAAACTTGTACGTCATCGCAAGGGGCTTGTATAGTAATGAAAAAAATTATTTCACTTTTTGGTCGTGGAGATAAAAAACTTTTCAGTCGCAATAAAAATATAAATAATGTCGTTTTCTCTTATCATTGTTCTGCCTTTATCACGATCAGTTGTTCAAATTTATTCATTTCACTCAATATTCATCTCCATGCAATTTATATTGTGCCACATCAAACACTTTCTTTGGGAAGAATTATCAGAAATGACAATGTTAGAACGAATTATATTGCGTCATGGTTATCCCTTTGTTTGCTGATTAAAAATTGACAAAATGAAAGAAACGAAATAATAAAATAATAATAAAAATAATGCTGTACTACAGGAAGTGACTTGATTGAGGAGCAAAAGGACTGTATGTGACACTCCCTACCATACGAACCGCCTAGGGAAAAAGGATTTTTTCCCCTCTTCACCCCCTCAATCGCACTCTTTCTTCAATCGCACTCATCCAATTTTTTTTATATATTTCCCAATATATTCTTCATTCCAATACCACATCCATATATTCGCCATTCGCATTCAACAATACATACTTCTTTCCAATCCTCCCATAACCCCTTGCGCTATGCTTTAGTCAGCTTCAGCCACCTCGCACCTTCTCTTCATCTCATTCGTCGATACGGTTTTCTGCGTGGGCTCTTACCGATTGTCAATTTTGCAAATACCCTATATATACATATACAAGTATATGTTAAAGAGGGAAAACGAACCCAACTCGAAAAATATATATTATGATTGTGTTTCAAGTTGGGGAATTTCAGCAAATATGTAAGAGAAAATGCGATCGGAGAAAATAGTATTATATTGGATATTGATGAGACACTTGAATGTGACACAATTCGGTCAATTTCTTGAAAGCAAATCAATTTTCGTCCTATTAAAGGCATAAGTGCCTCAAAATTAGGCTTTATATACGTAGGTATTTTATCCTAAAATACCGTCATAGTATGTATATATATTTAAATAACAACTATTAATCAGTTAACTAACGTAATTAACATGGATGAATATCTCAACTATTCCAATGATGCCGATAGTACTCTGATATTGAAGTAATACATAAGGATCATTCGATTTCGGCCTATCAGATACACGGAAATGCATATCGACAGTACATATTTTCAAAGGACCACTAATTAATTGAACGTTCTAATATGGAAAATGAATCAAACTGAGCATAAACGCGACATAAAATAATTCTGGAATAAATTCTGGGAAGTTTGTCTAGGCATCCTTGATTGAATATTGAATTTACTGAGGCGTAGCTCAGACTTCCTCACTATAATGACTGCATCCTATGTTGGTCCTATACAGGCATAACTCAGGCGCTCGAAGTACAAACTGTGTAACTTCATCTTGTATTTTGTCGTACTCAACATCCATAAATAATATTTTTATTTATTTCAAGTTGCAACTTCTATTGGGCACTAATGAGCTCCTATATTCTTCCTGGCATAACTTTTAATATAACGAAGAAATGCAGTCAATGTACGTTATTTTATGCGGGTATTAATAAATTTTAATTGATCTTAAATTAGTACCGTAAAGCTGTATTTTACCCATCTTATGTATGAAATATTCAATTCCAATTCAATAGTTTCACTAATTTGAAAAATAATGTAATTGCACGATACATTAGAAAGGTTCTCATTAAATAACGAAATGCATAAATAGTGCTGGAATTTTCAATCAAATATAATTTTAAAGAACAACTACAAATCGGAATTATATACAAGATCTAATATGAAAATATCTACATAATACACGCGGAATTCCTAATATGGTGATTTAATAACAGCTTTGACCAACATTCAGCGCGGCTAATAGTTGGATGAGAGATCACTTTGTATATTGAATCAATGTAAAGAGAAATCTTGATTTTTTTTTCCATCAAACATATTAATGATAACTCATATAGTGTTTATAAACTATGATAAAATTATTTCAATTATAATTTTATGTTAAATATAATTAGAGGAAGCCGATGAATGTTGGACCAAGTTTGGAAAACGATTTTATCCTAGATTGAGAAGCGTTTCATTTTTGTCTGGGACCTGTATTGGCTTTTTAAATAGGCCCCAAAGTAAAGATTGGACAACTATATGGGGCCATGTTTCAGCTTAGGCATTATTAATAGACAGAAAAGTATCATGACAAAATGCAGTTTTGGTTGTATAACTTAGTTCAACTTTAATACGGTTCAGTGCTCCGTTTGTAATCATTCTGTCACAAAGATTCGATGAACGACCCATCTCCTTGAAAATCTATCCTAATCATGTCCTGACCTTAATTTCCAATCAGATAGTAGATTTGCGCGGTATTTTTCATTGTATTAATATTCCATATCCAATGAAATATCCGTGAAA
>CAJUYH010004877.1:48518-71170 GCA_910591685.1 Galerucella tenella | reverse complement strand
CCGGCCCATCTCTAACTGCCCACAATTATTCTTCTCTCTATTTCAAGTAGTTTTTCTCATATTTTCCTTGTCGTACTTGTGTGAATGGTATGACTTGAATAGACTTTTCGCAATCTGTATGTAAAAAGTAGTTGTCCTGGATCTGATACTGTACTTATTTACGCTTCAGGTATGTTATTTGAGAAATGGACTTTGTTCGAAAAATAAAAATCCAGAGTAAAAATAATTTCATAACAAATTACTTAATAATATTGTTAGTAAACAAACTTATATTCACACAGATATGCGGAGTTACGACATAAAGTTTTTATTCAATTTTATTTTTAGTTTACTTATTTTTCTTTTTAAAACATATCCGTTACCTTCGAAATTTGTTTATCGTTGTTTTTTATAATCCGTTGTAAAAGTACTATAGGAATTATTTTTTTTTGTAATTTTGGTTATCAGTGGAATTTAGTTCATGGTTAATTTATTTCTATACTCAACAGCGCATCGGAAAACTTTTTTATAAGCGAATGTTTGGAATAAAATAAATTTTCTTTACCAGACCATAAATATGTTGGTAAATGTTAATGTTTATCATATATATATACTTTTTTTGCCACTTGTTGTAAAATGCCATCTGTTTGTAGTTTTGTTTTTGTTAAGTGTTTCTGTCTGTCTGACAACCAGCTAACTTCAACACACAAGCTTCAACTCCAAGCAGTCCAAGCCTGTCAAAGTCAGGTGTTCTGGAATGGTCTATTACCTCCGGTTTTTAATTACATATTTTATTAATCCAATAACATACAATATAATTTGAAAATAAGACTTACTTTTGATGATTCCTTTTAGTTTTCGGACTTGATTTCGTGTTAAAATGATCGCTTTTTAACATAATAGAATTTTGTCTTCCAGTCTGTGTAGGTGAAATGGTCATTTTTGTACGATATGAAACAGAGAGACTTAATGTACCAATCGGGGTACATATTTGACCGATTTGAACTTGATTGAAGTCTTCGCCAAGACACTGAATCAAGGGTTCACCTGAAAAGATGAAAATATTGCTAAAGATAAAATAGCTGATGTTGATGGGAATATTACAAGCTCAAGTTATGAAAGCAGCAATTTAAATTAATTTCAGTAGTTCAAAAAATGACTTAAATTGAACAAAATTGTTAAATAAATACTATGGTCCCAAAATAAAGAGTATATCTTTTCAAAATCAATTGTTTTTTACATGAATAATATTCCAACCTTCAATGAGACGTTGAGATTAGATAAGGAATAGATTTATAATACATAACAAGTCACATTAGCATGGCGGTGACGTGAACCCACAGATAAATCGAGAGAAAGAGTTTTAGTCATTTCATTTTATCATCTATATTAAGAAATAAATTTCGTAATCCTTTATCAACTATAGTAGCTTTGCAGTAAAAACTATATTATTTTTGTTAAATTTTATTCCCGTACACACTGTATATTCCTGAGAAGATTACAAGCTTAATTTATCACAACAATGTCTGTACAATTTCCTGTAAGTCAATTATGTTGAAATTCCCAAGTACCTAGTTTGGATAAAAACTGTTTTTCCTACTTATTTTAAACCATATAAATAGGTGCTTTGAATTTAGATAAATTATATATTATTGTTATATGAAGTTATACGAGATGATAAACAGAAAAGTTGACACTAATGACAGTCGCCCTGAGGATAAACAATCATTTGGACAGATTTGTAACTTGGTTGTTCTATATAGAAAACATATATACTAGAAAACACCAAAGCAAAATTGAAAGAACATGATCAAAATAACTGTTAAGGACTATGCAAAGAATGCTAGTTTAACATCAGATTCCTCAGGGCAACTGTCACATGACGTCATTGTGTGAATTGTAAAATAAACCCGTAAGAATATTCCAATTTACGTGTGTGAAATGAGAATTTATTATTGATAAGTCAATTATCAATAATAAATTTATAATCATTCTTACAATCGACAACAGAATTTCCTTGGCTGTTTGAGTCAAGGTCAAATTCCACATTTTTCTACTTAAATCGCGGGTTTTGTTTAAACTATTACTTCCTTTTATTTTGCCTATATCCTAGAAGAAAGTAGTTTAAGCAAATACCTTGGGCAAATGATCAACCGTTCAAGGTTATGTATTTTTGTTATGCATTTTAGCCTATGTGATGAACGCATAAAATTGTTAAAAATAGCATTTAGGTACCCATCATTTGCAATGACACGTATAAAACAAATAGTAACATAAATTGTTGTATACCTACCGACTTTAATTTGCAATTATTTGGTATTTTGTTTGTTTTGTTAATTGTAGATGAATGACAAAACAAATTAGGTATTTTAAATATCACCAAAATTAAAGACATAAAAATATATTATAGTTGAAATAATACCCTTCTTGGTGTGCGTCATCGATTGTTAATGTCTTTCTAACACATTACAATAATGAACCGTTTAAATGTATTACAAACGTTAACCCCTAATCTTTGATTGGTTGATGTTCAGATTACGCGCAAGCGCAACCTATCAATCTGTAGGTCAAAATACTATGAAGGCGTTACTTTCGTAGCGGCAATGTGTGTTACGTCTTTTTCTACTGTCACACTGACAATTCTCGTCAGGTCTGTACTTTGTTGTTTACGGCCAATTATTATTTATGAATAGTGAATATTAATCTTATTGTTATATTTATTTAAATAATATAGAAATATGCCTAAATACACGGAAAAATATCAGCAATTTAAACGTTCTCAAGTATTTTCAGTTGGAAAAATAACCTAATTATTAATTTCATAGCTTTTTCGAATTTGGCTGAATACGATCCTGATGATTTTATTCATCAAATTTAAGGTTAGGCCGAAAACCCGAATATACATCACAAACGATAATGCACAACAAGAAGGGTATTATTTCAACCATATCAATTTGGTGATAAAAAACTATTTTTCGCATACCAGATAAACCAAAAAATAGGAAAATATAACAAAAAACTTTTGACATTCAGTGACGTTAAATTGAATAATTTACTTGAAACATCAAAATTACAAGTGCCAGATGGTGGAAAAGTTCAAAAACCATGGTGTTAAGTGTGTTTTTCACCTACCTTGCCGGAAATCCAATCATATGAACATATGAATAGGGCAGAAAATATTGTTTAGCAGCACAAGGGCGGAAAATTATTAACGCCATGATTTTTCAAGTTTTTCTACATCTGTCTGACAATCAACTGACTTATAGCACATGCCAAAACACACAAGCCTCAACTCCAATTGATTAGTTGTCTTCAATAAGGCCGACTTGTCAAAGTCATGTGTTCAACAAAAAGTAAAAAACCATAAAAACCTAAGACAACCTTTAGAAAGTAACAATAATATATTATGCAATTGCAGTCAAATGAAGGGTGACATTTTTTTAAATGCAAGGTTATATTTTGTTGTTTGAACTTTAAATTCTGTTTACCTGCTTTTTACAATTTAATTGTCTACTTTGTAGTAACTTGTACTACAAACAAATAAGTAGTTTGAATAATTGAAACATTTTATGTGAAGCCTCAAACAGAATTCAATGGACTTATTCGCATAGTGGCCTTGTTAAAGATTTGTTTTTATGTGAAGGCATGACATTTAATTTTAGTGAGCCAATAGTTTGTGAAAGCATCATAAAACCCAAGAACACTTTTATTAATATTAGAATCAACAATGTGCTCAACAGTTTAATTGTTAACTTTGAAATCTAAATTTGATCAGCATTTTCTAAAAATTCATTAAATACTGCCAAATAATGGAATGCACTGTTTTCTGTGGCTGGGTATAACAATTTCATCATAATTTGTGCAGTCTTCCTGTCCATAGACAAAAATTCAATTTTTTTTATTTTTAACTTGAAAAATAACACCATATGTGTATAATAATAGAGTTAAAAAATGTACTATTTTTACACTGTCAGTATTTATATGTAAAATACCTTTGAATATATTTTATTTGTACTTGTAATCAATTCATTTTGGATTGAACATAGGAGCATTAAGTATAGTGTATTCTAGTATGTAGGCATGAGTGAGATTCATTTTTCTTTTTGTTTATATAAATTTTTCCTGATGCGACTGGCTGAATGACGTGAGTCCAAGCCAAAAAAAAAAAAAAGTATAGTATAAAATATACTAACCCAAAAATATACGATAACAGATAACAAATGAGTCAGGACCTTGTCTTCGAGATAGTTTATAAGCAGGAACAGCTCGCGTAATAGACACAAGTGATTTAAGTAATGTCCCCATACGATTGTATATTGTGTGCACTATCCTTGTGGTAGGATCACATTGTTCAGGTAACATCCCAAGACACCAATTTTCTAGGACCATACGGTCACCTTCTGCAGTACGTAATGAAATTTCTACACATAATGGGAGATTTGAGGAAAGAATTTCACCATTTAAAACTCTTTTTGTTTCAGCCAGTACTTCTGGTAGATCACTGATGTTTAAATTAAACTAAAACAAAATATAGGGATAAATAAAACAGTAAGCAAGAGATATGTTTTCATTAAGTTACCCAGTCTGTTCCTGTTGTTTGGGACCTGCAGTTGGTTGATACTTTTTCTCCCAGTCTAGATTGTACTATAATTTGGGTACACTTGAGTGCCAAAAATTTGGTGAATTTATCTAACTCTCGTTTTTCTAGAGTGCTCAACTTCATTATTATAAGTAGGTATTAGTATCCTTTCCAGGTTTCTATACTACATAAGTTCATGTCCATCGGGATGTTAAGGCCACAAATACTTTAAACGTCAACACCTTTTCTTACCACAATTTTTCCCTGTCCCTGCCCACATGAAATTCCGAACATAACAACACGAAATAGAAAACGATAGTTATCTTCTCTCTTACACAGACCGATTCCTACTGTATGTGTGACGTGTTTTTAGGTTTTTATTTGGATTTTTGCTCCAAAACGAGAGGAAGCGAAGGTCGTAGAACTTTATAACGGGGGGAGTTAACATATTGTCAATTTTTAAGTCAACGTCATCTTCTTTTTATTTTTAGGTGCGTTCCAGAAGCAGCTTGAAAAAACAGGTTTGGATTAAGTGCGTTCGAAAATGCTAATCTTCCTACTTCTTCGGACGTACTTTTATAAAAATATGAATTTTTGAACTGATTTTGGTTTTTGAATTCCAAATCAAAATAAACAGATGTTCTTAACACGTATTCTAATTCTAATTCACTCAACAAAAAAAAAGTTGAAACGTCAGTCATGTGCTATAACTAGTAACCATGTACGTAAGAGGTCAAAAAATTTGATCTCAAAATTCAAGGTCTGTTTTCCTGTTTTTATTTTATTATCTATGTTTTTATTAATGTGTAAGTAAATTTAATGCATACTCCAAAATGAAAAAAGCTTACAATTTTCATGTCTTATGTATTTAGTTTCATTACTTTGTCTGGGGGCAGATCAAAATTTCATTTGCAGAGGTTATATTCCCTTGTTAAACATTTTAATGGACACTGGAAAAATGATCAAGTAGAGCTAGATATATCAAGGACGTAAGTTCTAATCTATGATAAATTATAATGTGTAAGAATTACCTAGTCACGTAATAAGTAGTTTCTGAACATCCACAGAAGTGAAACAATCTGGGAAATATAGACTTACAAATATCAAATTATTTTTAAATTTCCAATAGGACCTAAATACGATGAATACTGATTATTTCAAAATTTAAGGTTTTCCAGAAATGCGATGGCGTCTTCAAACACAAACCTTTTTTTTGGCAAACTGGATCGATTCAAAGGAATTACAGTAGACTCAGAAGATGAACAATGTAATAATGGTCTAGATTTTTCTGAGAAATTGGAAGGTATTACACTTAGATTATATTTATTTTCATCTACCTTCTAGTTTAATATACTATCTATAATCTGTTCTAATATGTTTATAATTTAAGGTTCCCTATTAAATTGGAAAGAAAATGGACATAGAGGGATTTGGTTTAAGGTTCATCTTAAGCATTCTGATTGGATACCGTTGTTAGTCAAGGTTAGTAATATTCCCCTAAGCTGGATTTATAAACTCCTGCTGTTCATTGATCATCATGATTGCCATGTTGTGGGTGACTTGTTATTCACAGTTGTTGTAAAGTCGACTAATATTGGGTTTTCCTTGTTGGTGATGTTGAAATTTGATTGATCATAAAGGTGACACAGGTGACATTTGTAGCAATAGGTATATCAAGAAAGTAAGTAGTAAGTTCTATAGAGCAAATCATTTATCAAAACATGTGAAGCTTGAATCACAGGCAATAGAGTTTATAAATTCAGTTCTATTGTATGATATATGAAATAAGCTCTCTCTGAAATTACTTTGGTTCAATTTAATTATTATGGAACTTTACCTAAATTTTATGGATTCATTTTAGAATGGATTTAAATTTCATCATGCCAAAGAAGAATATGTTATGATGGTTTTGTGGTTACCTACATCGGAAGCTAGTAATATTCCAAATTATGCTCATACAATGTTAGGCGTAGGTGCTGTCGTTATTAATGATGCCCACCAAGTATTAGTTGTCAAAGAAAAATACTATCCGGGAAATTTACCACACTACAAACTGCCAGGAGGATATGTAGAACCAGGTATGAGAATAATATTTAATAGGGGTAACCTTAAATTATATTGATTTAATCAAATTTTGGCTCAAATATTTCTGTTTCAGGTGAAAACATTGTGGATGCTGCAATACGTGAAGTTTTTGAAGAAACTAATATTCGTGGTGAATTTCAATCAGTTTTAACACTTAGACATACTCATATGGGTATGTTTGGCTGTTCAGACATTTATACAGTTGTTCATCTCAAAGCACTTACAAATAACATTGAAAAATGTGATAGAGAAATTGTTGAATCTAAATGGTTGGATATTTCAGAATATATGAATCATCCTCATATTCACGAACTAAACAAATTTTTCGTACAAAAATATTTAGAATACAACAAACATAAAGTGAAAATCAACTGCTTTCATGGTTATCATCCAGTAATAAAAAAACCTTATACAATATATTCTGTAACGGGTAATGATCAGGATTATTCTACTGAACCTGTTGACATATCTAAAGTTTGAAATTCAAATTTGATAATAACTATGATCTTATAACATGCTCAATCTGTAAAAAAATAATTCAATATTGCCCGAAAAATTAGCGAAAATAAATAAAATTTCTTAAAACAAATTTTCGATGTTTTTAATGGAAAATGGAATTGTATTTGATGCCACACCTCTTAATTGCAAAAAACTAAAAGGTTCAACTTGGTTGAAGAATTTTCTATGATTTCTAGAAAACTATTACAATTGTTAATTTTTTTTTAATTGTTAAATTTTATTTTTGATTAAATTTTACCAACGATAACTGATTTTTTTCTCAATTTATTTATTACAGAAACAGATTGTGGTAACATCTGCTTCAATTACTTATCAACCCTGCAGTAGACGCGCCCGGACTGAGGGTCCGATCGAAAAGTCATGCGCTGATAACTTTTATTTCACAAACGTTTCTAGGTTTTAAGTATTTGTTAGAATTGCTGTTGTGTACAATAGTCTTGAAAGACACAGCTTGGAGTTCAGTAGTTCAGATTATTTTTTAATTTTCGGATTGTGAGTCCGACGCGTCTACTTAAGTTACATTTATTTACCAAGGCAGAATTTTGAGAATCAGGTAAAATAATTTAATATTTTATTATACTTGCTCTAAAACTAATTTAATTTTTTGTTCAGATCATGTGTGATTATGAAAAAGAACAGAACCGGCTTCGAAAGCTTATGGAAGAGGTATAAACTGACCCTGAGTCAGAAAGTGATATCGAGGAATCTGAAAATGAAGATGATTTCGTTGAGGAAAGATTAGAAGATTCAACCAGCGAACAAGATTTGAGTGAAACCGAGTATGAACATAATGATGATTTTATCGATAAAAATGATCCCTTTTTTATCGGTAAAGATAACCTTACCAAGTGGAAAAAACATTGCGCGCCTAAAACCAGAAAAGGTAAAACTAGAAGTGAAAATCTAATAAAAATTTTACCAGGAGTACCTCGTAATCTTCGCCATTTAAAATCTCCTATTGATATATGGAACAGATTTTTTACCAATGAAATTCTCAACACTATAGTTACGTACACAAACCAAAAGATAGAAGCAGTGTCCTCCAGGTTTGTTCGTGATAGGGACCACAGACCAACTAATATTGCTGAAATTAAAGCACTATTGGGCTTGCTTTACCTTGCGGGTGTTCGTAAAGCAAATCGTCTAAATACTGAAGATCTTTGGAAGACCGACGGTACAGGAATCGAAGCCTTCCGCTTAACAATGAGTATAAGTAGGTTCAGATTTCTAATACGGTACATACGATTTGATGATCTATATACGGACCAGCGCAAAGAACTTGACAAGCTAGCCCCTATTAGGGACATTTTTCACCAATTCATTGATAGCTGCAAAAGGAATTATGTTCATTCTGAGTACGTCACGGTGGACGAAAAATTAGAAGGATTCAGAGGCCGATGTAGCTTTCGGCAATATATACCCTCCAAACCAAATAAGTACGGTATAAAAATTTTTGCACTTTGTGATGCCAAAATGTTCTATACCAGTAACATGGAGGTTTACGTAGGTATGCAACCGGATGGTCCGTACAAAAAAGACAATAGTGGTAAATCCATAGTAGAACGTTTGTGTGAATCTATATATGGATCAAACCGCAATGTAACAACTGACAACTGGTTTACGAGCTTACCTCTTGCTACAAGTCTCAATTCACACAAACTTACTTTATTAGGGACAATCCGCAAAAATAAAAAAGAATTGCCCCTAGAGTTTGTACAAGGAAAGAGACCAATTGGATCCAGTATGTTTGCATTTAGACCAGATTGTACCCTGGTATCTTTTATACCAAAAAAGAAAAAAAATGTTTTGCTCATATCTTCTCTCCAAAATAATGATGCTATAAATTCAGATACCGGTAAGCCGGAAATTATTGAATGGTATAATACTACAAAATGCGGAGTAGATGTGGTGGACCAATATTGTGCACAATATAACGTTGCCAGAAATACAAGAAGATGGCCTCTTGTAATATTTTATAGTTTGATGAATGTTGCTGGGATAAACAGCCTTATAATTTATTCTGCAAATAATCCAAATTTAAAAATAAAACGTAGAAATTTCCTTTTTGAACTCGTTCAGTCTTTATTATACGACCAGCAGAAAATACGTGCGACTTTTCCAAATTTGCCGAAAAGTCTAAAGGTGAGACTTCACGAACTTTGCGGTATAGAAGAAGAAACGGGTTCACTACAACCGACGGCTAACAAAAGGGGACGTTGCAGTATTTGTCATTCCAAGAAAAATCGTCCTACAAAATATTTTTGTATATTCTGTAAAAAATATCTATGCTTGGAACATGCAAGTATTATTTGTAATAATTGTTTTCAAGAAAAGGGTCCTGAAAATTAGGATGCACAAAATGTTTTTACCAATCATTTATTACTGTTTTTTATTCATTTATTTAATATTTGTTAAGCACAATTGCAATTTTATTTTATTTTTGTAACTTTTGTAATATAAAGCATTTGTACAATTAACTGAAATACTTTTTTTTGTAATTGGACTGTGAGTCCGGACGCGTCTACTTACGTTATGAAACTGAACGCGTCTACTGCAGGGTTAAAATAAAAGACAAGTATTTTAAAAAGTTTATTTTATTCCAATGCATTACTTTGTAGGACTCTTACAAAAATTTTCAACTAAAAAATATTAAACTTTCCAGAATAGATTATCATGAAAAAATTATTTTTAAAAAATTGATAACTTATCTGTCGTATGCTTCGAAAATACCATAAAATTTATATACGAGCTTATTATGTAATAATTACAATAGTAAAAAAATATTTTGCATCACAGTGAAAAGTTCATTTTCCTAATAATACTTTCAACTTCCGCTTCACCCATGAATCGTTTAGGGACTTCTTTTGAAATTTTATTTCTTGCTTGAACGCTCTCCATTCGTTGGTGCGCTCTATACCGTCTGGTCCATAAGTTTCAGTTGAAAATGTTTTGGTCAATTTCTAAAATAAGTAATATATGAAGGGCAACAAAGGGTCTCTAATATTTCATAACTTAAAAAAGCAGCTTTAAAACTTATAAATTACCTGCATTCCTGGATATTTCCAATTTTTGTAAAGGTGATATAATAAATATCCAATCATTTGCACCACCATTATGACTAATATACCCCATCCGAATACTACGAAAATAATAAAAACTCTTAGACATTTAATATTGGCAAACCAATGGGCAGAAACTTTACCTAGCAGTCCTATTGGTAGGGGTAAACTATAAACACCATAAACTATTGGACTTAACGTAGCTACGAAATAAATGAAAATGATTAAAAGTAAAATAGGCATAATACTCCAAGTTATCCTCCAATAAATTCCAATTTTTCTTTTTGTCATGAACTCCATATCGATACATAAATTTTCAATACCTAAAAGTAACTATAATAAATTTTGGAAACTTTTTGAATTGTTTTTATTACCATAAAGATAAGAAATGACGATAATTTCACAAATAGCTCCAAGAAATATAACAAATGTTCCTCCAAAAAAGTCTGCTTGATCTATAGCATATTGTCCACCCTATAACATTTAATATGGTAAACAATTCTACTCATAGGCAACTAGACATACACGTCTATTAACATTCTGTATAAGAAGAGTTGCCTCATTTGTATAATACAGTTTCAGCAAATATTTATCTTTCATGTAGAATCCCATATAGGATAGGAGCAACAGAGAGCGCTATAAATTAAATTATGTATGTCCAAGAGAGACCAGCATACTCCCCCTCCACGAAACGCCCACTTCTCTAGACATTGTCTCTCTGTTATTCTATAGCTTCCTTTCTTCCACTCAAAGAATGGCTATACTGAACATGATTATTCGCAGAATCTGTATTAAATACTTATTTCTCATTTCGTACCGTGCCGCAACTTTCACGCTAGAGATTAGCATTTGCACACGTGTTGCACACTGTATTTTTCCTACTAGCACCATCCAGAAATCTAACAAACAACTGTGGTGCACACGATACTTTATTATGAGCACTTTTTCTTACATGACACTGCTTATGGTGGGGAAAATTAGTACAATTTTTTTCATTTCACTTAAATAAATAACTAAATATCTGCATCTAAAGAATGCATTCTTTTTCGAGAATGACAATTTGTTGTAGATATTTTATTTTGGGTATGCCTAATGTTATATATCTATGGCCTAATGTCACTTTGGCTATGTCTTATACCACTTTTCCCACAACTGTGCAAAATAGTGTTTTGGATGGTGGTCGTAGGAAAAATATATTTTGATTTAAGTATTTAGCTTTAGCGATCCGATACTTACCGGAGTGATGTAGATGAGGCCAATTAAAAATAGACAAATAGCAGTACCACCCGATATCTTCCAATCTGCTAAATTTGGAAATGCGTCTTTGATCAAACTGTTTAAATTTACGTGTAGTGCTACCAAACTTCCTACGCCCAAAACGAAAAGCATGAAGAAAAATGCTATGGCAAACAACTGGAAGATGTAAAAATTAAATTCAGATTTTTAACTATATTTATGTAATAATTAATTAATTAATTATAAACAGTACGATATGATATAATTTTCTATTATTTCTATTGCTTTTTCACTGTGGATATATGAGCTGAGATATATATACAGGGTTTTTCAAAAACTTTTTGCTTCTCTCCAATTACTAGAGGCTGAAAAGTGTTTTATTCAGAATGATATAATAGTATAATACACCAAGGTAGTGAAGACTATTATTATTGACCGAGCACCAAGATTATTTCGCGAGGGGCCTTGCCCCAAGCGGTATAAGGTGCGAGGTTTATAAATGTCTTCAGCACCATGGTATATACAATTTTTTCCACTATTAGCCAAATTTTAGACAAAAATTAAAAATAATTCACAAACGCACCAAGAAAAGCGCTTACACCGTCGTCTGACTGTCAAGTACACTGTCAGTTTTTGATATATTATGAACGTACTCGTTATGTCATCAGTCTTTTTTGGTTAAGCGCGAATTTTAAACTAATGGCATTTTTATTCAAATAATTTCATCTTGATAGGTAATTTCAAGCAGCAAATATGTTAAAGACAATCTCCTGGGTATACAAAAGTTGTTGTTAAACTACTATACCTGAATTCTCAAAATATTTGAATTTGTCCATTATTGACATAGGTTAATAATAGAAAATTATTAACAACCAATAGAGAAATTCAACTTCTCAGTTGACTAGAAGAAGCAATAAGTGTCAAATTCATAGCTAGTAGTGGAAAATATTTATTTTGTGCTATTTGAATTATTATAAAGAGTAAAGCCTTACCCAAGGTGCGAATGTGAACTTGGAAAGAGCGTCTGGATACGATATAAATGCTATACCAGCACCTCCTCCAGTCGACACTACTTCACTTGGAGTGATACCCATTTCGTGTGCCAGATTTCCAAGAATGC
The DNA here is from genome assembly GCA_910591685.1 of Galerucella tenella. Lineage (NCBI taxonomy): Eukaryota > Metazoa > Arthropoda > Insecta > Coleoptera > Chrysomelidae > Galerucella > Galerucella tenella. Next base: position 58,593 of record CAJUYH010004877.1, on the reverse strand, counting down.
CAAAAATAGTAACACCAGATAACAGAGAAGTGAAAGTATCCAGAGTCGTTACAATGAGAGCGTCACTAGGTAAAATTACAAATTACAAAGTTACTATAAATTCCTTATAAATAAAAAGTAGGTTTTATGGTTGTAGACATGACATTTAAATTTACAAAGGAATTAAATATCACGTGTACTATTCTTTATATTTTATTGAAGTCATTCATCCTGTGCAATGTTTAACGAACAATAAAATTGTTACAGCTTGTATGATTTATAAAGATTATATTATGACAAAGAATAAAAATAAGAAGTCAAGAAAAATGACATTAAAAGCTATACTTGCTCCTCCAATCTGCGCCAGTCTGTTCTTAGCTCTATGGTGGATACACACTTAAATATTTCGGTGTATTTGTAAAAAAAATGTCTTACCGATTAATATTATGATCGAATTTGTTGTATGATGCAAGGGTAACGATATTTCCGAATCCGACATTCAATGAAAAGAAACATTGAGTGACAGCTGCGTACCAAACCTACAGAAAATCCCAAAGTATTTAAATATTATACTTTGTTTCTCTAGTCAAATATTACACTTACTTTAGCTTCTAGGAGTTTTGAAAAATCAGTATCTATAAAGTATTTCATTCCATCACTGGCTCCTGGTAAAGTTGCAGCTCTCACTAACAAAGTTATCATTACTACGTAAGGAAAAATAGCCAAGAAATAGGCTGCTTTTCCAGAACTTTTCACTCCCTTCGATGATACTAAAAATGTAACGAACCACGAGAATAATAAGAAAAGTGTTAATTTCCAATCTGGCACACCAATACCATCACTTATATCGTCTTTTTGCTTAAGAATTTCTCTTCTATATTGAAAAAAAAATATAAAATTAATGTAAAAATATCAAATAGGTGATATACCTACTTGATTTCTGCCCAGCCTGGATATTGAGAGATCTATGATCTTGTGTTTATTACGCAGTCGCTGTAGCCATTGATAATGTGGTAGGTAAATTGTAAGTATAAAAATTATTACCTGAAATATAATTCTGACGAGCTTATGGTATTGCCTTCGAAAATCTCTGTGTTTTTGTCGACACAAGTCAAATTTCTGGATTGCAAATATTCATCCCAAGAAGACGAGCAGTTTGCCCACGGGAAGTTATTTGTAAATGAGTTAACTAAATAATATAATGAAATTGCCATGAGAATGCAGTAGTATGACGCAACACAAGTCGATCCTAAGACTTGTCCAATCCCTATACCTGGAAAAGTTTGATAAAAAATAGTTATTTCACCCACATCTATTTGTAAAACATAAGTTTATCAACAAACATGGTAGATATATGGAGATGGGAGTACTGTATTGCCAAATAGTGACGATTTTCAACAAAAAGTTTTTAATTGAAATTAATTTTGCACCAATACGCAAAACGTCAACCGCAAGAGCTGTTTTGGCGGGGCGTAAATGAAATTTGAATAGACGAAAGGTGGATTACCTTTTAGTACGGGTGATAGCTTGGAATACATCTTGGCTGGTCCTCTACTTGTAAATTGCCCAACGGACATTTCCATGTAATACAAAGGTCTTCCTATTATAGTCAAAACTATAATGTACGGTATAAGAAAAGCTCCACCTCCATTCTCACTAGCTATAAATGGAAATCGCCAGATATTTCCTAGTCCTACTGACATTGCTATGCATGACATCAAGAATTGCCATCCATCGCTCCATTGTGGCCTTTCAGTCAATTCACTATTATCCTAGATTAACAGATTCTTATTATGCTTGTAGTTAATTTTTTAAATGAAGCTGGAATGTTATTTTTATAAAAGTTACAGCTTTTTATTAAACAGAAATTTTATAAAAATCCACCTACCGAATTATTCAGTTTAATCTTATTTATTGAATCATTTTCCAGATCATCTGGCTTCTGGGCAAATGCTGGATTATCCAGACCTATTTTCTGAAATGTGGAAATCGTCTTTAATATTTTGACAACTTTGATAATTCATTAGAAATGTTGATAGATTGTGAATAAAAACTGGATGTAATCACGAAATAGGAATCAAAATCTGCGTAACGTGATATCTACAATATTCGACATTTCTCACAGTTGTCAGTAAAATTATATCTGTCACTTATTTATTAAAATTATATATTTGGAACAACAACAAATGATACGATTTTGACGATGTCCAACTCAAGTCCAACGTGCATACTTTGGCTGGGCTATCTCGGTACGTGCAGCTGGCCAGTACATTTGGCCTGCGGTCCAATCTATGTTAAGCTAATTTGAATATTCCAAAACACGTGACTTCGACAGGTAGGCTATATTGTGCTGTGAGGGAAACCAAATCGATTAGTTGGACTGGAACATTGTGTGTTTTTGCATGTGCTGTAGGTATTTTAGAGAAATCTAGCTTCTAGTGGAGTCAGTTGGTTGTTAGACAGACTATTATCCGTTGTTTACCAGTGAATAATGGAAACTAAATGTAATAGAATGTCTGCCCTCCAGCATAATATGGTTGACCTGTCATTGACGTTGACGTCATTCTTGAATAGACCACAACTACTATATGTGTAGTTGATGATTCAAATCCAATACTCTTATTTCAAGTAAATATTCTTCGAGACATTGTTCAATTGCTTCTAGCTATTGCTGAGTTATCATTAGGTCGTCATTATACTGACGACAAATACGAATTTTGGACAAACATTACAACTGAAACTGATCTTTCGTTCTACTAATTCTGCTCATAGTTTCAATTCTAATTTAATAGTGTTGCATGAATTACTCAAATCTATTGTAAACGGTTTATTTCAATGAGTATTTACCTACTTTATATTTTCTTATGACCTCGTTGATGTAAAATGTGTAAATACATATATTAATATTTACTTTGTGTTAATATGAATGAAATTTTTGTATAAACTTGGATATAAAACAATAGATTATTCTTGTAAAAAATCAGTAATGGATTAATTATCGCTTGTCTACCAGGACAATTAAACAAAAAACTTCCTCTTTTGACATCAGAGGAATATACAGAGGAATCCGTAACATCATCCCAACGCTATACTCGGGGGCTCCTATTAATTAATATTAACTAAATATTTTAAAAGAAGGCTTGAGGACATTTCTAGAAATACGCTAAACTTTTGGGGACCAAAATAAAATGGATATATGTATCTTTATTTTTAGAATAGGAACTCAAATGTTACGTTACAGATATTCAGGTAATCTACCTACTAACAATATTTGTAAAAAAAACAAACGATAATATAATGAAAGTACACACACACACACACACACACACAAAATGCATTTGTAGGTAAAACATTTGCCTGGCCTTTTGGTCTTATCCAGTGCCATCAAATGATGGAAAAAAAAATTCCTGATTTAGATATGAATACATTCGCTGAGTGCACTTGACAATACTTAGTTCTGCGCTAGGTATCCACTACATTAAAGGTACCCGATATAAAACTGTATTGCCCAAGTAGCAATTTAAATTCTATAAGGGTTGTATAAACAGCTACAAGATAGATCTTATAGGATACTTAAATTCTTATAACGGTCTACAAAACAATTATACGATCCTTATACAACTAAAAAGGGCCCATTTTTATACAACTGTTTGGTTGTATAACAGTTCTATTAAAAGTTTATACAACTCTTATATGACTGTTTAATACACATTTATACAACTCTTAATCGACTGTTTTATAATCATTTATACAGCTTCTATAAAATGATTGTATAGTGTGTCATGTAGTCACATCTATAAAATGGGATTGAAGCGGCACTATTAAGGTCTTACAAAATGGTTGTATAATGCAATATATTTTTTTATAATGCTGTTATTTCGAGCACAATGGAAACATTTTGTCCTATAGCAGTTTATACAAGCATTTCATTTTTTAGTGAAGAATATCAGAACCAAATTATATTTCAATTTGAACGTGCATCCTACATTTCATTTCTAGAAATGGAGACTTATCAAAACGACTTGGTCCGCTTGGGCGGACATCGATAGTAAGATAATAGTTTCATTTGGATGGTTTAATAGCACAAATTTCAATGCGCCGCAAATTTTACTGATAGATTATAGGTATATATATGGCAAGAGAATAAAGCGCCTCAATTCTGGTTAAGTTTCAAGTAGATACTTGAGAAAAAAAATAAAATAGAAAATCCTAAAATACTTTTTATTTTATGATTTCAATAGTTTATCTTTTCATATGGTAATTCTTTCACAATATAATTCTCTGAATAATGATAAAGTCACATTTTTCAATATAGTTTCATGTTTCCAACTCAATTGTTCATAATGGCGGCGATAGCGGTACAAGAATTGCTTATTTAAACATGGCGATTTATAATACAACAATTTTATCCCAAAGAAATGCCTTAAACAAGATTTTATTGTAAAATGGAACGGTATACAATAACTGTTTTATAACGACGATTATTTAGGCACTATACAACTAACCTGACAAGTAATAATCATATTGAGATTCGCGAAAAGTAGAGGTTGCCAAATCTCATAAAATGTTATAAGAATTTTTCCTATGACCACGTATGGAGACGTTATAAAGCACGTTTTTTTAATTTGGAAAGTAGCTCATATCACCACAGCATTGTTATTTGAAGGAAAATTTAATTCATGTACTAAAACTGCCATATGTCGCGGTGTTTTGTCATTATGACAGCGAAAAAAGTTTGCCCTAACTTTTCTAGACAAAACGGAACCTAACTTTTGGAGGCATTACAACCAGCATTGTAAACAAATTTTTGATGACATTATTTCAATTTTTCTGAAACTTCCGTTGCCAGAAAATGTCGCGGTTCATTGAATTGTCCGACGAAACTACACTTTTTTTTTAGTTGAAGTAAACTTGACATTTATAATCCGAATTTTGTTGCCATTATATAGGCAATTCAACTCAGGAATGTCCGTAGCAGTTCGAGGCAGTTTTTTTTGGTAAATTGCCAGGCAACAAAATTCTCATTGATGTCAAGTTTACTTCGACAAAAAAAAGCTCTCGTGTGATTATGAGTGAAAAAAGCACACGTATTGAAAAAAAAAACGCACGCTCGCATGATTTGATAGAAATAATTAGGTATATTGTGAAGGTATTACTCACTGTCAATATAACCGTTTCTCACATCACATTCATATTATATATCGGAATTTCTGGCTCTTTTCGGATTATACGAGAAACTTATTTCAATGTATCAATGAGAGAGAGTACTATAGTCAACTTTACTTACTTACTAAAAGGCGATTTGACACATTTGCATTTTGAATGCAAATTCGCCATGTGGGGAATGTCAAATCTCTTTTTCATTGAGTGAAACTGACTATTATAGCTGTGGCTAGAATGGCGGTTCACATAAAATAAATAGGTTAAAATTCTCTTTCACCTATAAAACTTTTCGGGCAACGTGACAACCATGCTTCAGAGTGTTTAAGAAGGCTGAACAGATTTCTGCATAATGGTAACATTCGGTTATGATTCGGTTGTTCAACGTGGTTATGTGCGACTGGCGGCACTATACAACCTTTATAGAATCATTTGCTTCCTAACCTCAAAGTGGTGTATTTTGTTTAAACAATTGTCTTGTCGGTCATATCAATTTGTGTAAATAATGTTTAAAATAGTCGAGACTATTGAGGAAGGTAACAAAGAACTCTCACTCTCTCACTCAATTCATATACTTTAACTGTATGTGTCACCCAACAAAATAAGATATTTCAATGCAAAAGTCACTTCAGTTGTAAAACGCAGATTTTGGAACGAATTTATTCTGTCATACACAGTTTTATCCTATAAGACATTTATAAAGGAGATAGGCTTATAGCAATTCAAAGTTCTCGTATAAAAGTGTTTTATAATGCAACGCAATTGATTGCTATAAAATAATTATTATACAACATTATACAGCTTCAATAAGACAAGCTTAAGTAACTATATTATAATGTTGTATCTGTTAGTTATATAGTATATTATAGAACTCTTATACAATAGGTATAAAAGTCTTATAAAATGATATCTTGATATTGTATAAGCTTGCTTATAAGGTATTATATCATTTTAAAAGAAATGATCGTATAAGGCGTTATAGCATATATATTGTAAAAGTCACTATAGAATCATTTAATACAACAACTTTCTTTAAAAAACAAAATTATCGCAACAAAAGGCTTAATAAAAACAAACAGTCCTTGAAGCAACGCTATTCGACTGTTATACAACAATTCAGTCCTCTTAGAATTCCGTTTTGCTAGTTGGGTGGTTATTAGTCCCAGAGCCCCAGCAAAAAAAGTAGGTTCTGAATAAAATGTGTAGGAACAGCTATGTTTTTCTTTGAATAAGTTCAGGGGTTTTCCCTGAATGTAAATCCAAGTTGGCGTCATGGGGGAGGGCTTCACTTCAGCCGTTATCTTGAAAAACACGTTTTATTAAATATCTCGCGAACCGCGCATCGTACGACAAAAATTCTCGAGATCGTTATTGTAGATAATAATATTTGCCATCTTTTTTATTCGGAACTTTTTTTTGTGTAACGCATAGGATTTTAATTATAGCGCTCCAAACTTTGTTCAATAATGAACATATTCAAAGAAAAAAATACCTGCTCCTGTACATTTTTTACAAAAAATACCCGGCTCTTGGCCTATATGTTCGAGGCTGTTTGTAAAATAAAATGATGTACAAAACTACCAAAAGGAGGTTCAAAGTTCAGTATGACACGACACCAGTGAGTTTATTATTTTATTTAAATTTTTCACCGTAATCTCAGGAAAAATCGTTTATCGAATGTAATTATATTGTATCATTTTGAAAGCATACTGAGTTATAAATGATATATGGCGTATACAATTTTTTTTGAAATATTCCAATATCTTTTTATTACCTCCATATCTCCAAGAAAACATTGATATATAGGAGATGATGTAGTAAACAAACATATATATTAAAATAACATTAAACTCTCAGGTGTCTAGTGAGTGAATAAACGCTAATAAATTGTTTATAAAATGATTATTTACACTGGCCTATCCAAGTGTATTTCAGAAATAAAATAAGAAAATGCCTCACTAAACCCAAAAAAACGCAGTAGAGTATTTCAAAATAAAGAGGTCTTTAGTGACCAATGCGAACATTATTATGTCTCTCTCCCTGACACCGTTTAGGCGCCAAATTGGTATTGATTCATGTTTTCACCCTTAAAATAGCCACCATATTTCTTGTTTCATCTCTTCAATGACTCTCGACTCTTCTTGTCTGAACAAAATAGACAATACAACTTATACAACCTATAGAGCCAACAAACAACATTAATCAATAGTGTCCCAGCAATAAGCGTTTTAAAAAAATGTAGGTAGACATTCAAGTCACTTTTTCCTGAACAACAGCGACTTTTATAAAAAAAGATTTATGGAGATCTCGTATTGACATGAGAATTTCCCTAATCTTTTATTTGTATGGACTTGAATATTTTTCTCCTACTCATTATCACACTAACTTCTCATTAATTTATTTAGTTTGTATTGAAGTAATTAACAAAACAAACAAAACTTTTACAGTCAGCATTTTGTGATCAATCTTTGATACTTTTTTTTGACGAGAACTTGAGTTTTGCTTTTTTCAATGGAATAAGAAATGTTGAGATATTATTCTTTCAAGTATCTGTCAAAATGTGAAACTTTAAAACCTTTTATCTACTTTTACAATTACAAACATTCAAGATAATGGTAATTATTTAGTAGACGATCAATAAATAATAATGTTTTGATGAGTGATTAAAGGCTTATAGGACTTTCGTAGTATTTATACAGTGCTATTCAAAAGTCCCCCCTTCGTATCTTTTGAACGGCTACACTTACATTAATAAAATTTGGAAGGTGAATGGTAACAGGTGACGTAATAGTAGCAGATGACGTCAAAGTGCCACTCTGGCCAATAATTTTAAATAGGACCTTATGGCAAGTGATATCTTGTTTGAAAGGCATTGACATTGGCTACATAGCCATATTAATTTTGTTTGGGTTTAAACTAATTTTGACGGATGAATTAAATAAATACCAAAATTATTATTTCACATTTAAATATTGAATATTGATTTTTAGTCCGCCTCTGGTTAGTTGTCAAAAAAATTTACGTTTTTAATTTAATAGTATTTGTTGCTTTGCAAAGTTTTTCTAAATAGCTTATATATTTAATTTTATTATTGTTTAACGAGACGTTTAAGAATTTACATAGGCAAAATGGTACGTACTCAAGCCGACAAAGTAGCAGCTATCTTAATAATTGGTGAATCTAGAAAGAATATCCATGAAGCGGAACGTTTATTTAATGAGAGATACCCAGAGCGCCCTATCTCGAGAACTTATTTGAGGGAGCTTCTTTACAAGTTTGAAGCAACAGGTAGTGTTCAAGATGCCAGACGATCTGGTCGACCAAAATTTAGTGATGATAAAAAAATTGATATAGTTGCTGAAATGGTAGTAAACTCTTCTTCCTCTTCAACTAAAGTTGCGTCTATCTGTGAAGTAAGTTAAAGTACAGTACAGAGAGTGTTGGCTAAAAATAAATTTCATCCATACAAGTTAAAAATGGTGCACCACCTTTCGGATGACGACCCCGACAGCAGACTCGAATTCTGTGAATGTATGACAAATAAAATTAGTCAAAACCCACATTACACAAAAATAATTTGTTTTATTGACGAAAGTTTTTTTTGCCTCAATGGAAATGTGAATACACAAAATGTAAGGTATTGGGGTGACACAAATCCTCACACCTTTCCTGAACAACATACCCAATTTCCAGAAAAAGTCAATGTTTGCGCAGGTATTTTGGGAAACCACATAGTCGGTCCTGTTTTCCTAAATTCAAATTTAAGCGGTGAAGTGTATATCTGGGGATGTTACAAAATGCAATTGAGCCGTTAATTCTTGAAATTCTGGAAGATAATCCAGATGAATTCGGCCATCTGGAAATAACATTTCAACACGATGGTGCTCCTGCACAGTATTATGGTGCAGTAAGACGTTACCTGGATGAAGAATATCGAGGTAGATGGATCGGCCGGCGAGCTCCTATAGAATGGCCACCTCGGTCCCCAGATCTGACACCATTTAATTTTTTTTTGGGGGTAATTGAAATCCAAGGTTTATACTACGGCACCAGATAGCATAGCATTGGCGTCCAGCTGACACATTCGAACGAGTACGACAAGAGTTTACTAATAGGAAGTATTACTGTCAGGAAGTAGACGGAGCACATTTCGAACACTTGCTATAAGAATCCTTTGTTGATATTTGATTAATTAAATTTAAAAAAATAATTTCAATAATTTTGGTATTTATTTAATTTATCCGTCGAAATTAGTTTACACCCAAACAAAATTAATATGGCTTTGTAGCCAATGTCAATGCCTTTCAAACGAGATAAAACTTGCCATAAGGTCCTATTTAAAATTATTGGCCAGAGTTGCACTGTGACGTCATAATAATATATTACTATTACGTCACCTGTTACCATTCGTAGAGAAGTTTACAACACTTTATTTTCACCTTCCGCATTCAGTCACGTGGGTGATGTTATTAATGCTCTGCAGCTTTTGAGAGATGAAGTTGACGGATAAGGGGACCTCCTCTATGGAGAATCAAAGGTGCTGCTCGAAGAAAATGGTGGTATACTGCTTATGCCACGTATTATCGGAAGGCAGTTGAACCGCTCTAACATTGCTACATCGGATATAAATATTCACGTGTTACAAAAACAATCTTTCATTCAAGCGAAAATAATTCAACTTACCAGTAACATTAAGTTATAGTAGATATTAATGAAGAAAAATATAAGAAAAATAAACTAACAGTACCAGATTTTCATTTTATTGATCTCCTGGACTACTGTATAATTTTGATTTAATCATAATTTAGATTTTTAATAACTACAAATATAATTCCGTTGCACTTACCGATGTATCTTCATCCATTTCTGCAGTTTCACCTAACAATTGAGAAATTTGCCACTGAACTGACTAAATTATGGTCGTAAAACAAAATGT
>CAJUYH010004877.1:23060-48418 GCA_910591685.1 Galerucella tenella | reverse complement strand
ACAAGTCCACTTGTCAAGTATGCATGAACGTCTGTAGCCGCCTTTAGGAAAATGATGAGCATCCAATACCATGTTAATATAAAAGTAATAATCTTACAATTGCTTGAGAAATTATAAATTTATGACTGTATTTGATTTTTGACGGTCCTAAATGACCTATAAGTTCACCATTCATATTGTTTTTCCGGACTATCGAGGAGCTGGTACTCGAAGTAGAAGGATCCATAATTGCAGATATTCAGTACTAATGATTACTGAAGTTTTTAAAGGAACATTTTCAACGAAACTAAGTGAAAATAATAAAATAACAAGAGCGGATGCGATGTCAAATTAATTATATCTATCATCTGTCAGAACTATCAAAATTCAAAAATGAAAACTATCAGCTGATGTCAATATTAAAAAGTGTTGTGTGAAATTGGGCGGAATCTGACCAATCAGAGGTCTACAGTATTGCCAACTTAAATTCAAATTACTCCTCCTGGTTTTTAAATGAGGGTTGAATGCTTGAATCCCACACCTAATATCCACAGAAACTGAATGTATTGGAATAATAGGCGACAAAACAATTGGTCCCGTTTTCATTGAGGGAAACTTAAATGGTTAGATTTATTGGAAAATAGGATTAAACTGGAGTAACTGATATTTTCAAATCACATTTTAATATAGAAATTGCGTTTTTCGAAACTTTAAGACAATAATAATATCCCAAACGATAATATTTGGCTGCAACAAGATGGTGGAATTTGAAATTTAGTCGAGATTAGCTTGGAATCATTATCCTAAACTGCTAGGCTACTTCAATGGATCAGAATTGTCTTGGATGAAATAAATAAATACAGCTGTTATTATTATAATTATAAGTTTATTCATTTAAATTGTTATATCGCATATCGAAACGATGTTTTTCTACCTTCCAATAATATTTTTTATTTTTTTTGTAATCCACGATCCTTTCTGTGAAGATCTTTCTGATTTTACTTGTTCTCTGAATCTCTTCCATAGTTTTCTTTCTACTGGATCTTCCGGTGCCCAAGTTTCAGTTGTAAAAGTTTTAACTAATATCTGTCAAAAAATGTATTACACTTCAGATAGAATCATGCACTCTGTACGATAGCGGCGTATAAATAGATTATTGACTCTTATTTAAATAGTTATAAAAATGAGGAAGCAGATGTAGTTAAAGGAGCGAGTATAGTAGGATGAATGCAGACACAGAGGCTTCAATGGAGGGGACATATTTTGAGACGAAAATGATCAGGAAGATAAAAAATTGGATCCCAATAAAGACAAGAGGAGAAAACGATGGAAGATGCTATAAAAGAAGAAGCAAATAAAGGAGTGGAATGTTACTTGTAAGTATAGAATAGGAAGGAAAAAAAGGACTTGGCAGAACTGACAACAGATGGTAGAACAAGGAAAGAAGGAAGACAAATCCATCCAAAATAATGAAGAATGATGATGATTTATGTTGTGTATGTGGTGATACTGTTCCAGTAGGTTTGTTGCTTGGGCTTGTACACTGTTTATTATTTTTGTCGTTAAAATTATTACAATACAATATAATAGATATACCTGTATGCCTGAAAAATGTCTGTTTTTATACAAGTAGTAACACAGCCACGAAATCATCTGTAGTACTGCAGCAGCCAGTATACCCCAGCCAAGCACTAAAAATAACACAAACATACTTAGCGCTTGTTAATCTCTTGTTTCTAATTATGCTCTTAACTCATGCTCTTATGTTCAATTTGCGAAATTATGAATTTAAATGAAACCTGTATGGGTGAGCTTTTGAAGGTAAGAAATTGAAAACTCAACTGCCACCATACTTACCTTTAAGACCAATAGGTAAAGGAAGTTGGTCAATTCCGTACACAAACGGCGACAATTGACATATGAAATAAATAAAAATTGAAAGTAGCATGATAGGCATCAACAAACTCCATGTTAACCTCAAGTAGATACCAACTTTTTTCTTCGTCATGAACTCCACATCTAAACACAAGTTATCAACACCTAAAACGTTACAATTCAATTTTAAAAGGATATTAATAAAAAGATTGTAAACAAAAACATACTAGACTAGCCGAATTAGCTTACTTTGAAGCGAAAAAAAAAATAAAAATTGTTAACAGGATGGAAACAGTTAGAAATGGTAAATAGGCGTATAAGAAACGTAAAAAAAATAAATGCGTGAGCAGGGGTGCTTCCAGATATATTTGGGGGTGAAAAGGTGTGGACTTTTAGATTATTGCGATTTACGGCAAAAGTTGACATCGGAGAGAAAAGTATACGACAGAAAAGTTGTAGATCATAAAAAGGTCTACAACTTTTGTGGGAATGATTTTTTCATATAACATCAAAAACTCCGATAAAAATGCGAAAAACCGCTTTTATCGTTTTTTATTTTCCTTTTACACAATAATAATTTTATTTTGATAAAACTTGGTGAAAGTATACCTTTTAATGTCCGAAAAATCCACAAATTTTTCCAGATGAAAATATCAAGAGACTTCCAATATAATCACCTTTCTAGGCCCAAAAAAATATTTTTCAAATTAAAATTCTCCTTTGAAAAATTGCCATAGAGACTTCATTCATGTCGCCATTTTTTCGTCTTGGGTTATACTTTCTTGTGAAATAGTAAAAATATACAGTCTCCATTTAAAAACATGCTTAAAAATTGAAAAAATCAAAAAATGAATTCTGCAATCATCTTTTTTTTACTGAATGTCAATAATTCGTTTGAATTTTTAAATAACTCTCAAAAACCAATTGCACTATTGTATGGAAAAAATACAAAAGATTCTTTGTTTCATTATTTGATTAGATATTTCTATTTTTAAAAGTATTACTATGAACATACAAGTCGAATAATGACTGACTGACTCAGATCATCCAACAATTATTATTGCTCGGAATGGTTGCAAGTTAATAACATCAATATACAAAGGCAAACCAGAATTATGTCTGATTGAATTAAGATTTCAACTGTATATAAAATCAACTGCAAGGTCAACATTCAAACTGGACAAACTACCACCCACTGTTGGTGCGGCTACACAACACTCTTATAGAGTTTTCTACCAGCTTCAAACGTGGCTTGGAAACGAAACAACACTAACAATGTGGGGCTGGAAAGAAGTTTTTGTCGATAATTCAAAAATTCTAGTGCCACGTCGGCGCGTTTCGCACTGAAGATTCTGTCATACCTGACGAATTATGAAAAGTAATTTCTTGTAGCTGTGAAACCTGTTGTGAAGGAAACATAATGTGGTTGCCGAAAGCACGGACTTCAATATACTGATTTATGTACAAAATGTCGTGGTTCAGACAATTGTTTGAATGTTGAAAAAATTTCAGAAGGTTTTGATGAATCTGAAGATAATTCTGCTGAAAAGGAGCAGCCGGGTCTTTGCTTAATCACTGAAAATCAATTATCAGAAAAATCCTCAGGATATCCGAGCGATATTGAAGAAGACGAAGAAGAAGTTAATGAAATTACAAATAGAAGCAATATCGAAGAAATAGATGATCAATTTACAAACGTATTTAAAAAACCTCGATTGATGTAGTTTCATTAATTCACTAATTGTTAAGGTAAATATATGATGAAGTTTTGCATCAAATAAAAACACTAAAGGCGAGTTGTATCAAACACTTAAACTTGGTTCAATGATAACGGATGTTTAGACTGTGGCTGATTGATGTATTTATTATCAACAATTACATCAGTCGTCATTAAACCGAGTTTAGGTGTTTGGTACAACTCGCCCTAAGGATCTTTTGTTTTTTCCGTCCAATTAGATAGTGCAATTGGGTTTTAAGAATTATTTGGAAATTTAAACCAGTTATATTAACAATCAGTTAAAAAAAGATGGTTGCAGAATTCATTTTTTGATTTTTCCAATTTTTAAGCATGTTTCTAAATGGGGACTGTATTATTTTATTATTTCACAAGAAAGTATAACTCAAGACGAAAAAATGGCGACATGAATGAAGTCTCTACGACAATTTTCCAAAGGAGAATTTTAATTTGAAAAATATTTTTTTGGGCCGAGAAACGTGATTATCTCGGAAGTCTCTTGATATTTTTATCTGGAAAAATTTGTGGATTTTTCGGACATAAAAAGGTATACATTCACCAAGTTTTGTCAGAATAAAATCATTATTGTGTGAATGGAAAATAAAAAACGATAAAACCGGTTTTTCGCATTTTTCTCGGAGTTTTTGAGGTTATATGAAAAAATTATTACCGCAAAAGCTGTAGACCTTTTTATGATCTAAAAGTTTTCCATTGTACACTTTTCTTTCCGACGTCAACTTTCGACGGAAATCGCAATAATCCAAAATTCCACCCCTTTTCACCCCCCAAATATATCTGGAAACACCCCTGCTCACGCATTTATTTTTTTTACTTTTATTATATGGCCTTTTTACCATTTCCCACTGTTCCCATCCTGTTAACAATTTTCTCTTTGTAAAAGTGTTATTTGCCTGGACTATATATAGATAAATCCAGAATGGTGCGATCGCTGGTCGCCCGCTGGATCAATTTGCTGTGGATCTGTCAGTAGTCATAGATTGGGGTAAAATAGATTCAATAAATTGAAAAACTGTTCGAAGTTTAGATCGAAAATTGTGAAGATATTAACATTTTCACCTACATATTTACAGAAAATCAACACTACTTAAGTGCAAATTACATGTCCTGTTATTGTCAGATTTTGTGAAAAAGTTTTCATTTAAAACTAGTATTTCTGTTTCCTACTAACCATATAGTAAAGTTACTACAAGAACTTCACAAATTGCACCGAAATATATCACAAATGTTCCTCCAAAAAAGTCTACAATATCCAAAGTGTATTGTCCACCCTAAAAAGATAAATCTTTCAAACTACGTTTGTTATCAAAGCTGGAGTAATAAATCTTATTGTCTCGTAGGTACTCACCGGTGTAACATAGATCAACCCAATTAAGGTTAAGCCGACGGCAGTTGCTGCTGAAATTTTCCAATCGGATATTTTGGGAAATGCATCTTTGATAAGACTGTTCAAATTTACGTGTGTCGCAGCCAAGCTTCCCACTCCCAGAACAAATAGCATAACGAAAAATGTTATAGCGAATAACTATAAACCAAAAACAATGAAAAGTATCGTTAAAAATGTAATTAGCTTCAAAAATTATACATTGGACTCATTTTTACACTTACCCACGGGACAAATTTGAATTTAGAAAGAGCAATGGGATAAGAAATAAAAGCTAACCCAGCTCCACCGCTATCTAAAACAACTTCACTAGCATCAACTTTCATTTCCAATGCCAAATTTCCAAGTACGCCGAATATCGTAAACCCTGACAATAACGAAGTGAGTGTATCCATAGTTGTAACGATAAGGGCATCTCTAAAATCAATCAAACACGAAATTCTTGAAGAATCACTTCAATTGAGTCTCAACTACTTACCGGTTAATATTATGGTTGAACCTGTTATAAGAGGCCAGTGTAATTATAGTTCCAAGACCTATGTTCAGTGAGAAAAAGCATTGTGTAACTGCTGCATACCAAACCTAATTAAAAATATTGAAATTAAAGAAAGAGTTTAGGCAGAAAATAGAGGTTTCATGGGATATGGTACCTGGTTGGCTCTAATGACTTTAGGGCGGAACTGAGAAGAAAGGAAAATACAAGAAATCTATCTACAAAATATCTCTCAGAGGCACTGGTAGGCACTAGCAAACACCAGGTAAGAATCTTTAAGTGGTTTTCACACAGGACCTAAAGTGGAAGAGGGAGAAGCCCCCTCATTTAAACCCCTTAATTATTCACGTAATTCGTTCTATCCAAGAGGAAATAGATTTAAAAAATGTGCCAATAGTGTACACAGTTTAGTACAAATATTCACACATACATTTTCTGTTACATGTGCTGATACAGTATAATCACCGTATACTAACTACCGACAAGTAAATTCACTTCGTCGATTTATGGGTTATCGAAAATTTCCTCACCCCTCCTATCGTATAACGAGTTCTGGCTAGTTTAAATCAGGTATTGAATGTTATGATAACACAGACGTGTAAGGCGCCAGAGAAAAGATGTACCAAAATTTTCAAACGTTCCGACGCAAGTGAATTTACTTGTCGGTAGTTGGTGTACGGTGGTATAAATGTTATGACATTCGCGACACTTATGAAGATCATAGTTACTCACGTCAATATTCAGTAGTGAAGAAAAATCAGTCTCTAGGAAATAAAGAATACCATCCCCAGACCCAGGCAGAGTAACTGATCTTATAAAAAGAGTAAACATCACAACATAAGGAAAAATAGCCAAAAAATAAGCAGCTTTCCCGGAACTTTTAACACCGTTCACTGTGACTAAAAAAGTTACTAGCCACGAGAGCGACAAGCAAAGGGACAGTCTCCATTCGGGATAACCTATACCGTCACTTATATCGTCTTTTTGTTTTAGAACTTCTCTCCTGGAAAAAAATTAAGAAGTGTAGGCTGAAGTTTACAAACCACAACGATGGAAGAATTACCTGTAGTATAGCTCTGCAGAGTTAATTGTGTGGTTTTGTCCATCTATCTCTTGATTTGCATCTATACAACTTAAATTTTTTTGTAATAAATACTCATTCCAATCAGCCGAGCAATTTACCCAAGGAAAGTTATTACTGAAAGAGTTCACTAAGTAAAATAAAGTTGTAGCCATTATACTGCAATAATATGATGCAATACAAGTTGATCCTATAAGTTGTGTTATTCCAATGCCTGGAAATGTAATAAATACCACAGTTAATGTTTTCAGATGTATGTATTAAGTCAAAAAATCGTAGAGACCTAATAATGGGAGTTTTTAGCTTAACTTTTATATACATGCAAGGTTACAATGTTAATAGTACTCTTGTGAGTGCTGCTTCTTTGGTGTTTATCTATGGTCGACTGTTTTGACAGTTGACAAGTGATGGACAATTTCGGATGTTTATTTTGTTGTAGTTTCGTTCAAATTAAAGGATACTTTACTGCGTTAATGCAAATAGACAATATATCCCACGAATTTTTGCCTTACGCATGCATTAAAGGATTTGGTAACAGTTATATTTATTACCTCTTAATACTGGTGCAAACTTGTAAAACATTTTCGCTGGCCCTCTACTGGCAAATTGACCAAGTACCATTTCCAAATAATACATAGGTCTGCCTATAATCAACCATACTATAAAATACGGGATGAGAAAAGCACCTCCTCCGTTCCTATTTGCAATAAACGGAAATCTCCAAATATTGCCTAGTCCCACTGACATTGATATACATGACATCAGGAATTCCAGATTACCATCCCATATTGGTCTTTTCGCTGATGTATTTTGCTTAAAATAAACAAAATTTGTAGTTCAATATTTAATTGGAAATGGGGTGGTTATTATAACAAAAAACTTACATTCGAATTGTCATTTTCTTCAACAGAATGGTGATTTTGAGAATCCATTATTGTATTCCTTAACTCTGTTACACTATCTTATATACTAATGATTGCAACTGGATAATTTTTAGTAGGTATGTATAATGAAATATATTTACTTTTAAGGAAGGTGACATCAAGTTGTGTTTGGAAATAATAAAATACAATACATAGATTAAAAAGATTATAATTTAAGTGTATTAAACATTTTTTATTTTTCTTTCATTTTATTACTTTTTTGATTTATGGCTATCTCATACTACAGGTTCATCAGAAATTGGTAAATCGCGTAAAATTTCAGCTATCTAGATGTCAAACTGTCAAGTATGATAGGTTGATATTAATTCGTCCATGATAATTGAATTATGTTTCTCTCAAAAGTGAGGTAAGGAAAAAATAAAAGACTTATATTTAATATGCTTCTTATTTTCTATTTATATATTTTGATATAACTTACAATTGTCGGGGGTAAAATATGTTACAAGAATACACAATCATTTATACATATACGTCATAAAATATATATTATATTTCATAAACTAAAAAACTTGTGCAAGTTTACTACTATCACAATTTGCGTTTTGGAACTTCTTGTTACCAATAAACGTCTGATATATTTTTAGTTAAATTGTGTGGTCGAGTTTTATCGGCATAAAATGTTACCAAACATTAGAAAATATTGTATTTTGATGTATTTCTCATGGAGCAGGTATACAATTCTTAATATTACCTAGAATTAAAGTTTGAAGTAATTGGATACATCAGATATTGAGATGATGTATTCAAACAAAGTGAATGACTAAAACTCAGAGTATGTATAGGCCAAGCAATACTGCATGCAAGATAGTCATTTTTGACAAACGGATGGTGCCATCATATAAAATACATTACGTAGTATAATTTTAATATGTTTTGGACATGCAAATATTTCTCGGTAATGTGTTATAAACATTTAAAACGAAAAAACCTCCTTCTTTCCACTCTGTGCTGGACTGACTGCAGCGAAACATTCTGTTAAAATCACTGCTTTCTTTTAGACCGCCAAGGGGAAGAAGAGCACGTTCATATGGACCAAGTATATGAAATATCAATGATTGAGCGAAATAGGTTCGTTATTCCACTAGTGGACTTTACTCACGCTTTGGTTTGTTGAAGTTGAAGCTATGGCTTTTTCGCTCGCATTTTTTTATCATTAATGAGAATGCCTTACAAAATATATTATAAATTTGATAGAAGATATTTTAGTTAACTAGAAGCTTTTTTGGTAGCTGTGCGGTACTCTACCAGTAGTACAAACCTATTTCGCTCAATTATTGATATTTGATACAGCTGGTCCATACGAATGTGCTCTGCGTGCACTTTCAAACACCCGCGCTGCACACTTCTCCCCTTGGCGGTCTAAAACAAAGCAGTGATTTCAACAGAATGTTTCGCTTCATTCAGTCCAGCACAGAGTGGAAAAAGTAGGTTTATTTCGTTTTAAATGTTTATAACAAATTACTGAAAAGCTTTGCGTGTCCAAAACATCAAAAATATACTACGTAATGATAGTCTGTTAACTGATCAAAGCTCGAACTAAAGAATATCGAAATATGATTTTGTTTATAATAAAAATTTACATATTTCCAATTGTTGGCATCATTTTACGAAATGTATTATATTTAGTAGTATACGACTTTCTAAGTTATCACTAACCAGTTATAAATCTTAATTGGCACAAGATAATGTTTACAATTTATTTATAAAAAAAACATTTGTATGTAATTTATTTTTATTTATCTTAAGCTGCAAAAAAATACAAACGTATTTTTTTCCCAAAGGTAATATATAATATATATACAGATTTTTAAAATATCTCAAAATGTTTGATATATTTTTTTTCTCAGTAATAATACATTCTCTATAGTTATATTGAGATTTGAAATGTACAAATTATCAACGGCACTTTATGTAGATGGAAAATATTTCTTATCTACTAAAAAAAAGCATTTTTATATGAATCCTTCAAGTTCCAAATTATATATACAACACTTGGGTAACTTTAAAATATTTTACGATAATAAAAAAAATTAACATTAACAAAGGTAACTACAAGAATTATTTTGGTACAGACCGACCTAAATATTTGTGACACAGGCGTATGTAAATCTAAACGAAATTAAATAGAGTCATTTTCAAGATGATCAAAATTCTGATTTAATATGTCGTTTAGATACAGCGTCAAATGTGTTACAATATTTTCAGACTCCCCTGTATATTCCTGCTAATACCTTCTAATTAACTATCTATATATAATATAGATACAAAGTTCGAGATTAAAACGAACATAAATAAATTGGTTTTAAATTATTAAAAATGGTTAGAATATTGCCCCATGTCCCAATTGATTTTTCTTTGTTCTAATTGTTTTATAATCACTAGCAATATCAAAAATGGAATGGCTTTTTCATATTTTTGTTAGCGAGATCATTGCAGGAATTTATATATAGAAAATAGATTTTTAATGTAGAAATTTAGGCCATTGACATTTTATGGGACATCGAGTAGCATGATGGTAGCGTGATGGTTTGTCGAGTATGATTGTATACTTAATTGATTATTTTATTTTTGACTAGACATAATTAAATATTTATTAGTTTTTTAATAATTTTTTCGAAAACGTTAAACTTTTTGTTAAAAAAGGTTATACTATGGAATGTAGTTTTCATTGTACTTTTTTTTCGATTTTCAACCGAATTTAACGGACATTTTGACATTTTTTGTACATAAAATTTACATCTGAGGAATGCAAAAAATTTAATTATTTATTTAATGAATTTTTCTAATATATTCAGTCACAATTAAAATTCAATCTCAGTGAATATTTTCACTAGACATCTTAATTATCCCTGTATAGTTTTAACTCCTTTTATTCACTAATGTCGAAAGAGGTCATGGCAATTTTTTGTTTTATTTGTTAACCATAAAATATCTCCAAAACAATAATATGACAATTCAGAGCACGGAGAGTCTCCATAGCTCAGAGCCACAACAGGAAAATTGACATTTACTCCAAGTGATTTTTGAGGTTAGATTCATTGTCTCTTCTGGTTATACCAAGAAAAAATGTTTTGGCGAATAAAAAAAAGGAAATGGAATCAATCTTCTATATATATATTTTTTTGTGCCATAGACAGACGAATAAACAATAAAATAGTTTAATAATTTAAACAAAAATTAAATCTCGATTTTCCAAAATTGTAGCATGCTCGTGAATATTATACATATTATTTACACTTAACTGTGTTTCTACACTTTAGTGATGTTATAATACTAATGTAGGTACAGTCTTAACCACGCAGCATGTTCTTACCACTTTTTTTCTTTTTCTTTTCTACTTTGAGCATACATACAAAGAGTATTTAATACTCCCGATTACGGTAACTTGTCCACAATATGTTTACTTAACAATATTTTTTATATATTAAATTTTTTATATGAAAACATTTATAATATATAATCTCTTTATAACTGTTTATAACATCTTACCGTTTAAAAACTAATATAAAAAATACATTTTAGGAATAGATACTATATATAATAAATAAATTTTTAGCTAAGAAGAGGAAGCTACTGTTTCAAAGGCACTAAACATAATAAAGAACCTTAGGATTTGAATATTTATGCTCAAGGTATCTATAGCACTAATGACGAGTAATTGCAGCAAGACTCCCAGCAATCAGAGTGTATATGTTACCGTGAAAGACCGAAAGTAGGGAATGTCAACATGCGCCGGTGGATGTCGACAAATGTCAAATGCCATGGTGAAAGTCCCAACATTTCTTAAATCTATTATACATTCGGATACACCGGTATATGTCGACAAACACAAATGTGGTCCGGTAAATATCTGGCACTGCAGATCGCGACAAGTTTTTAGACGGTTCCAGCCCCCTGTTTCAGTTAGCTTCGACTTCGTCAGTCTAACGCAACGTTTGACAGCGCTCCCTAACCTAATTTAATTTTCTGATTAGAAATTATAATTTGTATTCAATGGCTACTACAGTGAATCATGAGTAGTTTTTTGAAAAGTTACATGCCTTAATCAGAAGGTTTGCCGTTTGTCCAATTCGCCAAAAACACAACTTATCACGAAGGAATACGCCAGAGTCCTTATGAAGCCCTGTTTGGCGTTAAACCAAAAAGGGGTATAACATCGTCATCACTCCCTCGCAGGCAAACTTCAAACATTGAGACCGAAGAACAGCTAGAAGCTTATGTTAAAACAGACATGGATAATGAAAATACCATTGAAGCTGATCCGCAACCTGGCACGTCTTCATCTCAAGCACTGACTGAGCCGCAACCTGACACGTCTTCATCTCAAGCACTGACTGATCCGCCACTTAGCACATCTTCATCTCAAGCACTGACTGATCCACCACCTAACACATCTTCATCTAAAGCAATGACTGAACAACACGAGCTAATTTCTTTAAAAAGAGTAGCCGCAAAAGAGAATCTTCTACTTCAAGCAACAAAAATATTGCGAACCTCAAAAAAAAAGTTTCCTGCTGCCCAAATTGGTGATACCGTAAGAATTCAAGTCCCTGATGTCGACCGTGGTCGTACAGACCCTTGAAATGTGTTAGCGGTTGTTGTTGGAATAGAGGATTCAGACTTTCATAGATTAGCTAACAAAAATGGTACCTTGAAGCAGCTTTTCACCCGTAATCAGTTCGTAATTTATAAAGAAAAGTTACTTTCCATGTACGAAGTTTCAACAAAAGAAATGTCGCTAAGAGAAGCAGCTTCTGATAATTCAAAAAGTGGAGGGAAAGGCTATACACGTTGTAACTGCAAAAGGAAGTGTTCCACGACTAAATGCAGCTGTAAAAGCAAGGAACTTTTGTGCAATTCGAAGTGCCACGGTAGTTTAAGTTGTTGCAATAAATAAGATATTGTTCTTATTTCTTATATTTCATTTTATATTTGTATGATCTACTGTTTGTTTTAAGTTCAACAAAGTCCTTTTCCCATATTATTTTAATAAATAAAGATGTTTTTATTTCAAAAAAAAAATTCTTTTTAACATACACCATGAGTGCATCCTGAATGTCGACAATCGCCGGTGTAAGTTAGAAATAATGAAATTTCAACGATATTTCGGACATACGTCAAGCAACGTTGAGAATGTTGACATTTACCGGTGTGTCTCGACATTCACCAGATTTCGGTCTTTCACGGTAACATATATACAACCAAATACGTCACCAGCTTGTATTAGATGGAGCTCTAGCCCTAGCTTAGCAAATAACTCGTTAACTATTTATGAGTTGTTGGGTGAAAATATGGGAGATTAAATAGTTAAATATTATAAATAATGGTAATAGCAACTTATTATTCTTGAAAATATAGATGAATCGTACTTCTGTTGTAACTCTTTGAGGTTATGGCATCAGAATAAAAATTAACATATAAATAAAAAAAATAAGAGACAAGGAGAATGTATGAAAACTACAATAATTTATTAATTGATTCCAAGTCTAAAGGTTCTTTTTTAATATTAGTAGCGATGGAATGTAGTATACCTACTAATATAAAAATTTCAACTACCTATGTACAAAAAAACTATTTGACACAAACACATGGAAGCATAAAAATCACAATTGCTTTAACGTACCGTGAGAAAGCATGTGCAGACGTTTGAGTTATCAACAATTTTCAATAAAGTACATTTTGTCACGTAATGATAGAATTGACATAGTTGTTTCTATTTGATAAATGAGCTTAAATTGTTCAATGGTAAACAGAACAGTTTTTCCTTCCTAGGAAATTCCTTAGTTAGTTTTTCTGTTACAAGAACGCTCTCAGGAATTTTTGGGACCCTTATCATTTTGTCAGACTTTTGAACAACCCTGTATATAATAATTAAAGGAATTTAAGCTCGGAAGGGATGGATTGAAGCAAAGATTTTTGGACTATTTCAAATGTTCTTATATCTAACATAATCTAATGTGGAATTGAAATCCATCTGATAATGATATGTTTAAAGTATAGTTCAATAAAGATGAAAATGTACTTTACTAAAATATACAATATAATATTTATGTAAAAAAATTGGCATGTTTTAGGTTATTTTGAGGACACTGAATCATTTGAGCCGGTCTGTGTCGACAATAATGGACTGCCTTCAACGTTGTAGACACATTATACAGGATGATTCATTAAGAATGTCCAAGCTCTGAACTGTAGATTCTAGACCTCAAAATATGATGATTCTGCTCAAGAAGCTTTATGCAAATATTGCTAGTTTCCGAGAATCGGGGTGTTCAAAGTTGAAATTTAAATTTTGATTTTACGAAAGCGGATCATAAAGTGTATTGAAGTAAATGGTGGGCATTTTGAGCATTTGCTTCGAAGTTTTAATTTTTGTGTACAAATTTGTTATTGTTACATATTTAAGGAATAATAAAATTTTTCATGAAAAATTTAAAATTTATTGAACTTTTTAGAAGAAAATAACTCGATAACCGATTGAGTTACACGAATCAAAGAGGAGTAACTTTTTTTGTAGAATTCAACGCTTTTTAATTATTTTAGTTGTAAGTTTAGCCCAAAAAAAGTTTACTTTGATTTAATTAACACAAACAAGTGTAACTAGCGCCCTCTATTAGCAATGTTAAATTAGAGTGCAAATTATGATTCCTCAGTCCAAAAAACATAAAATTGCCAATTTTCTAAGAGAAATTGTGAAAACATGAAAAATTATTGCGAAAATCAAAATTTAAATTTAAACTTTGAACACCCCGTATCTCGGAAACTAGCAATATTTGCATAAGGCATGTTGAGCAGAATCATCATATTTTGAGGTATAGAATCTACAGTTCAGAGATTGGACATTCTTAATGAATCCCCCTGTATAGAACAGCGTGCTAAATCTGACAGGCCCATAGCTTCTACACTTTTTGTTATATTTTTCCATTCTATCCAAGCTCTTGCAATCCTATTCCAGTTCTCTATTGATAACTGTTCAAAGTCTTTTTTGATAGCATCCATCCATTTCTTCCTAGATCGTCCTATTATTCCTTACCTCCTTCTGCCCAGTCCAAAACACGTCCTGAAGCAAAAATAAAGAACTGGGACGACAGGTGGCAACTGTGGGTGAACATAAATTTCCGCCACACAAACAGTTCGCAAGAACTGCTCAAAACTGTTCAAGTCTGCCGACGGGCTACGACTGTGGCTAAACTTGGCCGACCGGCTCCAGGACTGTCGACACGGCGAATGGGTACCTTTATAAAGTTTTTAAGCTACATGCAAGTTTAGTTATATTCTTTTTTTTTTAACTGAAAATGTGGGAAAGTGTTGATATTTTTTTGCAAATAGTACAAACGTTTTTAATTGACCATTATGGATTCAGAAATTGATGATTTATTTAAATTTTGAAAGCTTTAATGACTGCTTAATAATTATTTATTTATTTTTGTAATAAAGTTTTTTGGAGCAGATTATTTTTTGTGTGTAAAAGTCAATTTTAATGAAAAAGTCATTACTACAGATGTAATTTTTGTAGAATTTCCAATTTTTTTGTTCACACCAAATTAACAATCCCTTTCTAACCAATTATGTCACGCCTTTATTTGATATTCAATACTATAAAAAAATAATTTAATTGACATTATTTTAATAATGACAGATAATTTCATTGAAACCTACTCTCGATAAACGAAGTTTAATAAATAATTTTAAAAATAAAAGCAGTATACAGTTCATAAATACAAACTTTCTGCACATCAGTATTCATTGTGGTAAATATTAAGCCTCTTTTTAATCCTTTTCTTATTTGTTTAACATTTTCAACCTTAGCTAAACATCCTGTAGTTTGATTCAAACAAAGCTATAAATCTACCGCACTCAATCCACAACCATAATGTTCTTTTTTAAACATTTTTGTTTATTTTAACGATTGTTCAATATGTGATTCTCTGAAGATGTTTCTAAATTTTGTTGGTATATGTTGTTGTTGTTAGGCTCCGTATTCGACGTATCGTCTAATCCATTATTTAAGTCTATTTCGCCACCATCGCTTTCCATATCTTGGACGAATCTGAAACACAAATCAAACATTCATCAAATTGCTCAGTCATTTTTAGCCAACCGACTATTTTTTTAAATGTAACACCCTGTAATCAACTGAAAATATTCCATATGAGTTTTTATTAATTTTGAACACTTTTCCATTGTGTTAAATATATTTTTTCCTCCTTGTGTGATAAGAGTCATAGAGTTAAAGGAGACATTTTTAAGTCAAATCTTTAATGTCAATCGGAGGATATCTGCGTTCTTTTATACTCAAAAACAGCCTAAATTAATTTTTTCCCAACTGGATTTTCCTACTTTCAATGAAACGTTTGTGAGCCTCCTAGTTTAACATTATCTAGAGCTCATGTTTCAAATATCAAGCCCTTAAAAATTTAATAGTACTTTGTTCTCGTTGCAGCATACATTTTATTTAAATCTTCTCAATCGTTGGCAACTTTTTAAATTACTTTTCAAGAGATTTTTAAAATAGCTTCAATAGAATACATTTATATATCAAGATAAAGAATGTATTCATGATAACAAGTGTTCTGAAGTATTTTATTGATTTCCTAATCAGATACCTAATCAGTAATCATCACACAATATTTTTCAAAAATTGTAAACTTGAAAAACATTAATAACTTGTGTATGGCTGGAATACTCTTTCTAAAGTCAACGAGAAGATAGATATTTTTAATCTCATTGTTGGCAAACTCAATCCAATGGCTGAAGGATATTAGAACAGTCGACTATCAAATTGTAAAACAAACGTTTATACGTTCTCGTACTCTGTCAGCACTTTTCTGCATACAATATACATGCTCCACAGGGTAGAGGACTTAACTTAAAATTACATCCTTTGTAATAGTTTTGCATTTCTTTATATCCATCCATTTCGTGAACAAATTATAAACGTTTTTGCGCGATCGATCTATTATATACATTCGGATACACCAGTATATGTCGACAAACACAAATGCGGTCCGGTAAATCTCGGGCACTGCAGGTCGCGACAAGTTTTTAGACGGTTCCAGCCCCCTGTTTCAGTTAGCTTCGACTTCGTCAGTCTAACGCAACGTTTGACAGCGCTCCCTAACCTAATTTAATTTTCTTATTAGAAATTATAATTTGTATTCAATGGCTACTACAGTGAATCATGAGTAGTTTTTTGAAAAGTTACATGCCGTAATCAGAAGGTTTGCCGTTTGTCCAATTCGCCAAAAACACAACTTATCACGAAGGAATACGCCAAAAGCAAAAAGCAAATAGGGGTATAACATCGTCATCACTCCCTCGCGGGCAAATTTCAAACATTGAGACCGAAGAACAGCTAGAAGCTTATGTTGAAACAGACATGGATAATGAAAATACCATTGGAGCTGATCCGCAACCTGGCACGTCTTCATCTCAAGCACTGACTGACCCGCAACCTGACACGTCTTCATCTCAAGCACTGACTGATCCACCACCTAACACAACTTCATCTAAAGCAATGACTGAACAACACGAGCTAATTTCTTTCAAAAGAGTAGCTGCAAAAGAGAATCTTCAAGCAACAAAAATATTGCGAACCTCAAAAAAAAAGTTTCCTCCTGCCCAAATTGGTGATACCGTAAGAATTCAAGTCCCTGATGTTTTTTGTTTATTTACAGCATCGGTTGTCAGGAGGTAGGTTGTGTTTACTTGTTTCTAAGTCTAAAACGTCGGTAAGTGATTTACTTACCGTTCAGACGTCGGTAAGTAAATTACTTAGCCCTACTTAGCCCTACATACATTTAAGTGGTCCTGAATAATGTATTACTTCATTCATTACACAACAGGAACAAAAAAATAAGAAGATTTATATCTTTTTAATGAACAGAACCGAACTGAACAAAGTAATAAATAGCATGAAAACAATTTCACCAAAATGCAAATTATATTTCAAACTGATCGAGAAGTATAAATGTCACTTTTATATTTCGTTCATTTCGAAGAAATTTAAATTAGTTTATCCGAAATTTATAAGCGCAAAAAATGGTATAAGCATCTCGAACGTTAAGGGTAATACCGGTCTCCAGCAAAATTGGAGGCTTCGCTACACTCAGCCTCCAAACATTGCTGTCGACCGGTAAACAACCCTTACCGTTCTTAATACTTAATATACTATTTCGTACCTAAACCTGGATTTCTTAGGTAATGATTGTGCTGTAGCAGCAGCAGCTGCATTGGAATTTTCGTCAGACATATTTTTAATCTCGTTTTCACTGATGCTTCCTATTATTTATTGCAATAATCGCGACCGAAGACCATGGAAACTTTTAAAAAGCAAAATGTTAAATTGGTAAGTAGTTATTTGGTTGCTATGACAACAACGATGCAATTCTTCCCGAACTAGGCCAGAAAAGTACTATACTTTCTAAGAGAAAAGCCGTCAGGGAAGTGATTTATTTAAAAACTCAAGCTGTTTTGAGTGTATCACTTTCTCACAATTTTTATTAAAAAATCTCTCTCCGCTCTTTATTAGCACTTTACTTAATTGACTGAAAATTTATACTACGTAAATATAAAAATTTAAGAAGTCCCTTTATTTGTTCTTCTTCTTTGATGCCAATAAAAGATTATAACTATAGAACATTCTACCGACTCCCCATTATCCTCGGGGCCTAATATCAACTACTTAAATCTATATAAAGAAGCTACGATCGTCGTCAGTTTCATTAAAAATCTTTTAAAGTTTTCTCATAAGTAAAGACTTGATGAGAAACTGTAAAGAAGCTAATATTGTCCAGGAATCGAGACTCTCAACAGGATTTTACTAATCATTTATTGTGATGCGGATTGGAGGAAATAGATATTTCAATTAATACATGACGTGCAATAACGACAACCAGGAGGAAAATACGAGGAATGTTTGTTAAACAATTTTCGTAAGAATGTCGACATTAGGCAATTGGTTATTTTTATTGATAAAATGTGCATAGCGCGTCCACTGAAACGTCTGATTTTCGTAATAATTTATATACTCTAATGATTTTTTATAATTCTTCCACTTGATAGTATTGCGCCACCTTAATTGGCTCCGTTCCAACGGATACTTTTTAATACACTGAGATGGTTCTCTTTACCTCTGCATTGGGTGTAGCAGAGAATATTCTTTCTAAACGTATCGCGTATTGTATTCCGGATCCAGAAACTTTAACGGGACATTGTCTGCAAAGGACTTCTAC
Organism: Galerucella tenella; assembly: GCA_910591685.1. Classification (NCBI taxonomy): domain Eukaryota; kingdom Metazoa; phylum Arthropoda; class Insecta; order Coleoptera; family Chrysomelidae; genus Galerucella; species Galerucella tenella. The sequence continues at coordinate 29,675 of CAJUYH010004877.1, read as the reverse complement.
GACTGCCTTGGTCAATGCAGGAGCAAAAATGACAACATTGAAGAGACATGGTAGATGGCAAACTTTAACGATAGTAGAAGAGTATTTAGCCGACAGCATGAAATTGGGAAATAAAACTGCAAGAATGTTGTCTGGAATGTTAGATGAAGGAAAATATCAACTTCATGATTGACGTTTATGGCATGAAAGTAAGGAGTAGCCCTGAATATATAATTAAGCTGATTAAAACTGACAGACTTGTCTGTGGTGCAGCATTTGATAAATTTAAATTGACAAGTATAATTTCATTACGTTCAATTGTTTCGAACAACAATTTATATTCGTATATTTTCAACAGAAGCGGATATTTTGGAATTCCACAACTGAAATCGATTTATGGTTATGTTTAATTGATTTAAATGGGTTACCACACTACGCTGTTCCATCTATATTACTGCAAATTATAAATTGATACGTTGAAAAATAGAAAATAAAATGGAATAACGGATATGGAATTCGACAAAGCGAAACTACAGCATATTGAAATGATGATAACTTTACTGTTTAATAAGGCAATCGGAAAGGTAATCTTGGGTTTTCTTGAATTTCACAACGTTGGTTTGACAAGTAAGCCAGGCCTGACGAATTAAGCCCAGCCCAGCTTTGTCGACTCCAGTGAAGACATACGATACGTTAACTTACAGCCATTTGCACCGGTCTTAGTTAAGTTGTGGTTGAGTTTTAATTACGAGTTAAATTAAATTATACCTTGCACCATGACATTTATTCTTGAGTTAACGCTATAATTAATAGTTAAATCTAATCCACAGATAAGGTAGGGTTTAAGATATATAATTATTAATTAAAGTTATGTCAATATGACAATCAACTGAAGTACTTGGCGAATTTTCGAGATAAATTCCTATTTCAATAAAATATGGATTTAATGGATTTTGAAGAAGATAAAGATGAAGATGACCTGGAAATCTTGGAAGATATCAAAGGGAAAATTACTTTCAAGCAACAACTTTTAGAAAAAGATTTCTTTCTTTTTATTTGTGTAAAATCGTTTCAAAACATCTACAGATCTGTAGCTATCTGATTGAGCATTAAACTCCCCTCAATCTTTGTCCAGGCCAATCCTTTATCCTTCCAGCTTAACGCACCTGTTTCCTTGCATTCTATTATGAGCTTGTAGGTACTTTCTTATTAAATTCAAGCACATTATTTTCTCATTTCGAAAGAAATTTGTTGATCTTTTTCTCTTTCCGCTTATTTTGAAAACTCCTACCTTTTGTATGGGTAATTTAACAAATATAAATATCCAATAGTTGTCATATTTGACACCACCATTACCAACAAAATTGCTGTTTTTCAAATTATTCCCAAATGTCAAGATACCAACTTGCACCTAACAAATAATTTACTAATCAGTACCTTAACCACAAATGGTGCAAAACACTTCACTTTTAATCAATGGTTAAAGTTAATCATGAGTTACTAAAGCCAAAAGATAACTGCAACCGGTGCAAACAGCAGTAAGTAATCTACTTAATTCTACGGCTTATTTTTTCTAATTATATTTGCCGTTAAGACACCAGAGAATAGTTCGTTCATAGTGCCCCACCCAGTATATTTCTTTCTCTATATATATCTTTCTTTACTCATCTATTTCGTACAGGTATTTAGTTCAGTGGTTCACAATTGATATGACAGATGACAACGGCTACCAAACAAAAGTTATGGATTTTGGGATTGCCAACATAAAATCCATGAAAACGAAAATATAGGTTTAGTTAAGAAATTCGTGTAGTTGAAAACAGGTTTTATGAACTTTGACTTACGTGTAATGTTTTTCTTCTCCCCTCATGTCACAAATAACGTTCGTTAACGCCATTATATAATTTTTTGCTAACGTTAAAGTTTCTATTTTGGATAATTTCCGTTCCATTTTGATGTGTGGAATGACTTCTCTGAGTTGCTGTAACAATAACAAAGATTTAGTTTAATAATTGTAGTTTGTTGTAAGACCTACAACGAGTGAGATAATTATCAGTAGTAATAACCCAAGGACATTGATAATTGTTCGAAGAAATCTTATGACAGATTTCGAAAGCTTGTTGCCTATAAGCAACAAGCTTGAGAAAGTTGTCATAAAATTTTTGAGCATTTATCAATGTCCGAGGGTTATTCGGATAGAAAATTTTTTGTTTCAGTATTACAACCAAATCGTGACATTTCGAAATATTAAATATTCGAAACTTCAAAATCGAAATAAATCAATATGTATCCATGGCAACGTGTGAAAATTGCCCATGGTCTGTTTTCAGTGTAATGTTGACATGATTGGCTGAGACTGTTCATATGATATAAAATGAAGAAATTTGATTGGTTTTTGGAATTGACAAAAAAATTTCTGTGAAATAAACAACCCTTTTAGTTTTGTGAAGCTCTCTATTATAGAAATATATGGCGTGCCGTTTTGGTATTTAGTAACATCGTTTTAAAAGAGAAAAAAAAAATATATCTCTTCTTTCAAACATTTTTATTCCGTAATTATTCTGTTGAAGAATTAAAATTATGTTTTTCATAATAATAATAATAATACGGGAATTTCTATTATGATAAACGTAATAGGAATTGCCTATTTAAAATTTTGAAAAATATAATGAAAGTTCATGAATTTAAATTATGAAAAACATAATAGAAATTCAATTTCCATTATGTATTGAGGTTGCCTATAATACTCTAATGCAAGTACCTGAAATCGGATAGTAAATGCATTACTGCAAGATAGGCAACCTCAATACATAATGGAAATTTAATTTCTATTTTGTTTTTCATAATTTTAATTCTTGAATTTCTATTATGTTTTTCATAAATTTGAATCTGTAATTTCTATTATGTTTTTCATAATGGAAATTTGTGTATTATTATTATTATGAAAAACATAATGGAAATTCAACAATTAAAATTATTGATAACATAATGGAAATTGAAGAAAAAAAATTATGAAAAACATAATACAAATCCGTTTTGTATTATTTATTCAATAATTTTAATTCTTGAATTTGTATAATGTTTTTAATAATTTTAATTCTTGAATTTCTATCATGCTTTTCATAATTTTAATACTTGAATTTCAATATGATTCTAATAATAATAATACACGTATTTCAATTATGAAAAACATAATAGAAATTACCGATTTAAAATTATGAAAAACATAATAGAAATTCAAGAATTAAAATTATTGAAAACATAATAGAAATTCAATTTACATCATGTATTGAGGTTGCCTATTCTGCAGTAATGCATTTAATATACGATTTCAGGTACTTGAATTAGATTAGTATAGGCAACCTCAATACATAATGGAAATTGAATTTCTATTATGTTTTTCATAATTTTAATTCATGAATTTTTATTATGTATTTCATAATTTTAAATCGGCAATTTATATTATGTTTTTCATCATGGAAATTCCTGTATTATTATTATTATGAAAAACATAATTTTAATTCATTAGCAGAATAATTAGGGAATAAACATTTTTGAAGGAAGAGATATTTTTGTTTTTAAAACGATGTTATAAAATACCAAAACGGCACGCCATAGAAATACAAATAAATATGGGTATCACATATTAAATGATATTATGATATTTATCCTATGTACGAAAATTAATTTGTTAATAATTATGGTTATATGCGAGTAGAATATCATATTTTTTCTACGATCGTTGTATAAATATGCTTGTTGAATTTAAGCGACGTTTCGGTACAAAAGACATCGGACATTTTTGGGTTTTCAGAATTTCAGAATTATTAAGTTATAACCTATTTACATGGACACATCATTAAATTTTAATGTCTATGCATAAATGCGAAAATAATAACTATATATAACTATTTATTTAATTAGTAAAAACTATTTTTTTTACATAACCTTGTATCGAGAATAATAAGGTGAAATAATTTTAAATATGGTATAATATAACATAATTTACCCGAATGGTAAACAATTTTCTGTTGATTGCTATGTTTGTATTATTATTTTTTAAGTTTTATGATAAAATGAATAAAACTATTATAAATATTGCATTTATATTTCCAAATTTCTTTGAAAGCAAAGCTAACTTTTGAAATAAAGCGCATAACTACAGGGTTTTCCAGTACTTCGTACCAAAAACTTTAAAGATGACAGAGAGAGCGAGAGAGAGAGAGAGAGAGAGAGAGATAAATAATTATAGTACTTTATATAAATTCTTCTCGCCCTTCGTAATGTACTATGGGGCTCTGAAATTGGGAATTAAAAATGGTTTTTTAATTATAATTATTAAATGGTTTATTGGGAATCAGAATAAAACTCTAACCGTTCGTAAACACCGTTTTAATTCCCAACTTACGAGTCATATAGCTCGTTAATGGAGGGCGCAAGGAAAAATTTTTATACAGGGTGTCCCAGGAGTTCGTACCAAAAACTTGGGAGGTGATAGAAAGACTAAAAATAATGATGGTATTTCGTATAAAAATTTTTCTTTACGCCCTTCGTTAACGAACTAAAGGGCTCTAAAGTTGGGAATGAAAAATGGTTTTTTATTCACAATTATCAAATGGCTGATTGGTAATTGGTAATATTTCAACCGTTAATAAACACCATAATTGCACACTTTTTGGCGTGATATACAAGTCTACAACATACTTGTGAACTCAGGTACCGAATAAGTTAAATGGTGGATGCGCCATTTTTTTCGTAAGTAAAACTTTTTTCAGTTATAAATGCAATAATTGGCTTTTGTGAACATTTTTAGAGATATCAAGTCCTCTTGTGACATCTCGATAACATTAACGGTTTGAGAGATACTGGCAATTTTATGTCGCACTGCACACCTATTAGCGCATTCACATTTATTTTGAATGTACGATTACAGGAAGCATCCTGTATTATTAGCAAATTATTAAGAAATTGGTGTGATTTTTTTAAACCGTTTTGACATTGTTGATGTCGTTAATTACTTGGTTACTCGTTTTTTCTAATCTGCTAATGTAATGTAGTTATTCATTTTTCAGGGTTTTGTTGATATTACTTTTATTAAAGTAATGTTCGTTTTCAATAAAGTTCTTTATAGTTAAACAAAGTAAAAGTTCATATTCATAAATGTAGACTGCACCAATTTATTAATAATTTGATAATAATACAGGATGCTTCCTGTAATCGTACATTCAAAATAAATGTAAATGCGCCAATAGGTGTGCAGAGCGACATAAAATTGCCCGTATCTCTTAAACCGTTAATGTTATCGAGATGTCACAAGAGGACTTGATATCTCTAAAAATGTTCACAAAAGCTAATTATTGCATTTATAACTGAAAAAAGTTTTACTTACGAAAAAAATGGCGCATCCACCATTTAACTTATTCGGTACCTGAGTTCACAAGTATGTTGTAGACTTGTATATCACGCCAAAAGGTGTGCAATTATGGTGTTTATTAACGGTTAAAATATTACCAATTTCCAATCACAATTTGATAATTGTCAATAAAACAATAAAAACCATTTTTAATTCCCAACTTTAGAGACCTATAGTTCGTTAACGAAGGGCGTAAAGAAAAATTTTTATATTAAATACCATCATTATTTTTAGCCTTTCTATCACCTCCCAAGTTTTTGGTACGAACTCCTGGGACACCCTGTATAAAGTAGTTACTATAATTATTCTCCGTATCTCTATCATATTCCAAGTTTTTGTCACAAAGTTCTAGAGCACCTAGTATAATTAAAATATTATTTCCAGTAAAATTGATTTGTTCTTGAAGATGGAACATGATAAAATATTCAGTAGATTTTTCTTTTAAATTTGTAAATTATAAAATTTTCCATTCATATTTCTGGAGTTGTCACTCAAAAGCTGACAAAATGTAATTCCCTATTTTCTTTTTTTTTTTTTTTTCACTTGGACCACTTTAAAGTTTGCTCTATAATTCTACAAATTTAAAGAGTAGCCAAGACCAGAATGCTGGAAAAATAAAATTGCAGAGTATAAATCGCTACAAAATTATTAGAACACGAATTTAAATTGCTATCATCAATTACAAGTTAATTTATTCAAACCTAATACTACTTAACTACGAGAATTGATAAAATTATTAATTGCTTCTATCTATATCTGACAAGTTGTAGGTTAGGTTAAGTATAAAAACCATTAGAATGTTTTCATAAAATGGAGCGGTTTAGTATGTGTAGTTTATTCAAAATTAGTTACATTTCATGACAGTACTTATTTATTTAATTCAATAGCTTTATGCCCGTGATAAATGTATTTTTTTTAAATCTAATGTAACACTATAGTCTGGACGGTCCCAAGAAAAACCACATGTAAACAAAAACCAAGCGTTATCTATTCTAAGTCGGCTCCACTCGCCTAGGTCATTCATTATTCACCTGATTTTACTTTGTGCGGATTATACTTTAAAAGGGATTTATTTAATAATAATAATAATAATAATACATTTATTATCCACATTAGGTATATAACAGGAACACAATATAGTATAGGATGAACATTACAAAATAGCGACAATTTTTCGAATGTTTCAAACTGATGTCGATAAATGGCTAGATTGGTTCAGGTTC
>CAJUYH010004877.1:0-22960 GCA_910591685.1 Galerucella tenella | reverse complement strand
AATGTCAAAGCCAAACAACGAAGATATATGATGGATTTAGAGCATGTATTTTATTGATGTGGACAGTGGACTGCTATGCCATATTATGAAAACAAACGTTTGAAAATAGACTTGGAAAAACGTGGAATACGAAGAATTGTTTTCTTCCTCACATTTAAATTGTGGATATCTGTTCTGAAAGTGAGTTTGCGTATTTGTGGTATATATTTTATGATAAAAAACTGCTAAATGTAAGTTTCTACGATTAAACATGCTTAACCATTTTAATTCTTTAAATTTGTGAGAAATTTTTTGAAATTTTATTATTCCATAAATCAGTCTAACACAAGAATTGTGTATCTTTTGTATTCGTTGACAATCTTTAGCATCAAGACATGGGCCATATACTGTGTTACAATGGTTTAAATAAGAGAGAACTAAAGCATCACATAATTTTTTTTTGGTTTCGGGGGATAGTATATGTCTCTGAGTATAGATTTATTTAGGAAAATTTACATCTACCACGTCCTTAGGATAAAATTTTGATAAAAGAGTTAGTTAATTCGTAGAAATTTCCTTCTATCATAGGCGAGCCAATTTGGGGCAAGTAGTATAAAAAGAAATCCCTATTGAAATGTTACATAATAATGTGGGAAACTAGCAAAAACTAGTACTACTTAATACACTTCAAACGATATGTCACTAAGCGTAAAGTCTCTTGGAGTTTGAAATTTACAAGGGAAAGAATTGGTATACTTTGTAGTAATAGATTTCTTCATTTTAGTTTCTACTTCAAAATTATCAATAACTATAATAAACTAACCTCAAACGCATCATTTAATGAATGCATTCTCATTCTTTCTCTCTCGTTACTTTCCAGTCTTCTTAAATTTCTCTCTCTCGCACTTATACAAGTTTTCCGCCGTCGAATTGTGGTTCCACTTGAAGCACTGCCACTAGATGCGCTTCCTGAAAGATAAGTAATATAAATAGATGAAAGATAGATATCTAAAAATGCATTTCTTTAACGACATGTCATAAAGTTGAACGGTTCTAGTGTTAAATGTGCTATTATGAGCTCTTTTGAGGTTAACCACGTTCATTTTAGGCACAAAATTAATGAAAATCATTAAGAAAACGCTGTCCTAACCCAACCTTGCTAATTGTAGTTAAAATAGGAAATTTTACCCCCATGTTTTCGCCTCTTTTTTTCTGTCGCTTCATCACTACTCGATTCTGTGAGATCATCTCTTCCGTCATTTGAGAGCTTATTAATTTCCATGTCTTCTACCTCTACATCTTCATCTTCTTCATTCCATGGCGCTGTCATTTCCAAAGATCGCATGGTCTTTCACAACTCACTGAAACAAAAAATTAATAAAGTTCATTGATCTCAAAAGATTTAAAAAAATATAGATGATGCGTTAAATTTATTGGTATTTTAAAATTAGTTTGATATATTTGCAATAGGTATATTTGTTCGACCTTTATACATAAATTAGACTGACATTATAACGATATAAATTCAGTTGGTTTATTGTAGGTATTACCAATTGATCGTAACTCTCACGAGAGAGTAGGTATAATTATCAAAATTGAATTTCCGATAATGATCAAGAATGTTAATGTTTTATGGCTTGTGCATTTTAGATATTCATTCCATTAAAATCTTCAAATTGCTCAACTTTCTACAGTGAATTAGCAAATTTATTTATTTACTTTTATAATAATGTGTTGTTCAAGAGTTGATCGATGGCAGACGATCGTGTTCCAAAATTTTGAATGTGTCGGCATGCCTTTGTACAACAATATACATATAAACAGAAAATATATTGAGACCAGCTCATTAAATTTCATAAAATACTTCAACCTAGAATTGTAACTGGGATTGGAGAGAATGTTTTAAGTTACGATGCGGCCAAACTGCAGAGGGCACTGATCATCAACAATCGTAATGTCAAGATGTCAAAATGGAAGGAAAAATAAACAAACCACGTAAAAAACTTTGTTGTGTTCTGTTTTGATGAGACAAAACGAGTGCTTAACATCGGTTTCCAAAACGTGAACCTGAAGTATTTGACTCCTGGCTGAGAAATATTAATAATGTGAAGTTACACTGCATGCCTTCGAAACAAATATACCAAAATAGGCATGATGACTGATTTTGAAAAACTGCTCCACGATGTTTTCACGTATTTACTTTATCTACAATAAATGTTATTTCTGTGAGAAAAAAAAATTTTGAAGGAAAAATTCAACTTTTAAAAACAAATTTCAAATTATGCGCCAAAACGCTAGAATAGTAATGGCGTCTATCTATGACATCATTAATTCATAAATACCATTTATAGGTGATCTGTGTCGATAGGTTATCTATGATCTGTGTCCTGTGGTAAAATCGTAAAAGTCAAACTTCAAACACTTGACACATGAACCAAGCAAAGCCAACAAACAACAAAGGAAATTCAAAACAGATGCTCCGGATCATAGATATTTGCGAAAGTAGGACGTCACTCTCTTCTGATTGGTTTTTGAGATAAGATGGTGGATGGTTGAATTTTGTGCTTATATTTCCACTAAATTAAATGTAATCACACACGTAAAATAAAAATAAGTGATTTCTTTAGAATCTCTGTATTAATATTTTAGTGATTCTTAGTGACTGTCATCTTGCCTATTCCCGTGTTTGTGTTAGACACTTTAGTGATGACTGTAAAGTACCAGGAAAAAGAGGCTGAAAAGAAAAGCTGTTCTCACTTCATTCATCCCAGGTAATTACCTAAATTTAATATTAGGTGCAAGTCTATAGGTTAATTAATAATTAGGATTCTCCTTTTATGGTGTAAAAAAGTAACCTAATACTATTTCAAGAGGAGATGATATGAAATTTCTAAGATTCATGGATACTAACAAGGATTCAACATTTGTTGATCCAATAATGAAAGCAGCTATATCAAATTTTGTTCTAAAAAAACGCTTTCAAAGGAGAAGACACCTTAGAAATGAGTATAGGTACTTCATACGTAACCCGCCTTGTTGAATTGTTTAGAACTAGATGCTAGACCACATGGATAAAAAAATAACACAAAATACTTATATTCTAGGAATGAAAATAGCAGAATATTGGGAAATAATCTAGTTATAGGTGGTATGTTATGTGTTATGTATAGGTATGTGTGTTAAAAATGCTGTTATTATCACTAAATAAATATTTAATTCCCCAAAGTATTTTTATTTAAAGTATTCGTCGTTCACCATATACTTTTTCCTACACACAAATTATATATTGCAAACTTTACCTCCTGCAAAAATGTTGCATTATGTTGCTTCAACTCTTAGTCTGCTGCACAAGTTTTTTAGAAATAAATTGACTTTTTACCAAAAGAACACAAAATGCAGCTTTTATGAAAACATGTAAATTATAACTGATAGTATTTCACCAAATCTTGCATCAACAAGAGTTTGCCAAATATTCTCTTATGTTCAGCTCTGATGCAAGATTTGGCGAAATATTATCAGCTATAATTTATATATTTTTATAAGCTGCTGAATTTTGTGTTCTTTAGGTAAACAGTCGATTTATTTTTTAAAAAGATAAAATTCTCCATCAACTTGATATTTAAAATTCTCGCTGAATTTTATAGTTCCTGCGGCCAAACTTCAGATGGCAGTTAAAACAGTAGTCACTGCTGACAACATAGGAGTTACAATTCTAGGTTGAAGTATTTTATGTTAAATTCTCTTTTTAATTATATATTTGTTATAGTAAGAATATATTCTTTAAAAAAATATTTGTATATTGAAAAATATAAAAAAAAGAAAAATTGTTAAAAGACTGATAGCTCATTTTTTTCAATAAAATAAGCTGCAAATGTGTCATATAGGCATGATGTAAGATGCAGTTGCATCAAAATATCTATACAGCCCATTACTTGCGAATTCTTACAAAAGCATTACCATTGTATACATTAAATAATATCAAATATTTACTTTACTACTTATAATATTTCCAAAGAATAAAAGAGAAGTTCTTACGTTGATCGAATTCAATACTTGATGTACGTCGTCAATATTCGTGGGAAGAGCGGGTATTAACTTACGTCGACTATTATACATATTTTTTCTTATGTACTCGACATCTTGAGTTGTCAAAGTTGCTGGTAGATTTTCTTTCAATGCTGAGCGAATAATTTTTGATGGTTTTTCGGAAACATTTTCAACAGCTTTTCTTTTGCAGAAAGCAGAAACTATTTGCCTATTCGAGGTAGAAATATCTGCAAGATGGCAGTGTTCCGACGAAGATTTGGTTACACAAATTGCACTACATTCACCGAGTGTATAAACACATGCTTTGCACTTTATGTTGGTACATTTCCAACACGTTTCGTCTGTTACTTGTAGTTATCGATTACCAGTAAATTTTTGCCACGAATACTTTCAATAAGTTCTACTTTCATAATGCTATTTCTCAACACTTTCAGCTCAAATTCACTTCGATAAATGATTACAAATCTGATAATTCAAGGGGCTGCTATTCTTATCAAGTACCTGCCTTACCTCAATTCTAAGAACAACATTTAATTGTATTTTCATTACTGGGGCGAAATTACTGGTCGGATTAATTTAGGGCCAGAGTACCAGAGTATTAAAGTAGGTAGAGGGGACCAGATTACCTGACCCCACCTTCAGTAGGTTGCCCTGCCCTCCTTAAGCTCGCATTAGTCTCGGGCTGCTAAAGCACATTTTCTGCCCTTATGTCACAATATACTATTAAAATATCACAGCTATACAGTAAAATGAATTTACCTTTAAAGAAAGTTTATAGTTCGAATTGATACGGATACAGAATAAAAATACAACAATTGCTTTATTATCAACAATCCATATTTTTACTTGTTTGATGTAATGAGTGGTAAATTGTAAATCCCTGCTGCCAACTATGTTGATATTTTTAAATTACCATAACAAATGATTATTCTAAGAAGATTTAAAATTTCAAGGTCACGTTGAAATACATGGTTATTCAAACGTATCATGAAAACCCGCTATAATAAAATTTGGGAAACCCAGGAGACCATTATAGATATCTTCTTTCGTGTATTAAATTGTAAAATTCAAAAAGGATATAAACTGAAACTCCCTTTTTATAACCCTTCCCTAGTCCTGCCTGCATTTTAACCTTGACCATGTGCACATGTTACAAGAGATGAGATAAACTCGGTTGAAAAGTAAAGTGACATCTTTGTTAATGAGTCGTATTGAAAAAAAAAATATATAATGCTAGAAATATGGAAAATAACAGTATGCCTAGTACATAAATAAATAAATAAAAAATATTGAACTGAAAGTTTTCGGTATCTTAAATCTTTTGTGATTGTGTGGTGTGGCGTATACCCTACATTTGGCATACTTGTCACGTTGGGATTATTTAAAACTCAACTTGATACAGATATTCAAAGGTCGAATTCGGATTTGGAGTGCCTAGAAACTCTTCTTTTGTCACTGCCCATTTTTCTTTTATTATCGTTGAATTTTGTTCCACAATACAGAAAATACACTGTGCTATTTCTCTATTTTTGTATAATAGGAAAAAAGGTTGGATTTTATAATATTCATATTCATATAGTTGATCCCTCTTCCCTTCAATTTTTGTAACATAGAAAGTGAAGTAAGTGATGCGATACTGCGTCTGTATTTATTTAAATTAACGTTTCATCTACTCTTCTCATTGCTACAATAATCTAGTAGACATACGTGAAATGCAGAATAAATACCGTCCAGTCTCCATTTCCTTGTATTTTCTCTTGAAGTTTGCTAGTAAGGACTTCAAATATCATTTAAAGAGTATTCCTTTGATGTGGACTATCTGTTCTACTTTCACCTCATAGTATTGTTATTCCATTTATATTTGACGTTTTGAATTTTTTGGTCTTTTTTAAATAATGTGTATCAACAATCTAATAACATTTTCATTTATTTTTCAGGTAAAATTATCCCACCGTTATTGAAAACAAATTAATAACAGTCATTACTCGGGTCGGAATCAATAACTTTGACATTTAGTTGTGTCAGTTCACTGACATTATGTATTCCAAAACATACTTTTAAATATTAACACCTGTTAACACCTACGTAGAAGCCTATCCTTAAAAACCAAATAACTCAATTAAATTCCAATTAAACTGCGGCAAATTATATATTTTAGAAAAGAGAAAAAAGAAAACTCTTACGCAAAATCAAAATATATTATATATAATGTCTCATTGGAGAATTAACTTAATTAGCTAATGAAAATGGCTAGCTTCAGAGTATGATTTATATGAAGAAATATTACGATTCACTGTATTATAATAATTATGTAAAATGGACCTAAATATTGATACATTAGTGTTTAGTGACAATTTGCAATCAAATATCATTTTATCTAGTAGTATCATCTCATCCTATTATTGACCAACATGTTCTATTTTTTTCAAACTAGCAAGAAACTGGTAATTAAAGCTGGATATACAAAACATTATTATACTAATTGAAACCTCGAACAAAGTTATGGTGGAAGGCATTGTATCCAGGACTTTTGATGTAAATAGAGGTTTAAGACAAGAGGATCCACTTAAAATGTTAACAACTATTCAATTCAAAAAGTAGTTCACTTTGAATATCTGAGAGTTACAGTGACAGATGAAAGCGATGAAGATCTGGAAATAGACAAAAGTATAATGAACGTCAGGAGCCCTAGAAAGTATGATGAAGTAAGATGAAGAAAGGTGTGTGACTAAAATGCTTTGTGGAGATAAAGGACAAAAGAAAAAAGGGGAAGACCTAGGAATTATAGTGGACTGGAATAGGATTGAAAAAGATGGAATAAAATGGAGAAATATAACAAAATAAGTAGAAGCTATGGACATGTAAGCCCCATATGTAATAAGATAGTTGAGATTGTGGTATCCATATTTCCTGGATAGGCTGCGGAGCTCTCTATTTTAGTTGAAGGTGAGGCTTCTCCAAGCTAGGCCATGTACTAGCGTCCATGCCACCGGTATAAAATTCAGCTGCTAGTCGCAGCTCATGGAGGGATGATTATGGTCTAGTACTTGGTTAAGATGAGATCAGAAGCTGTTTTAGCCAGTGGATATCCCTTCGATGTTTACCAACATTTGACCACCGGCAAAAACAAGGCAGCTAAAATTTTAGGGTGGCCTATGTAACGTTATATTTGGCCACTATCATTGGAATATTTATATATCTACCGGACGGTGAGTAGCCAGTCCTTTTTCCTTACCAACATGTGATTCTCGTCGAGAACCTGAAATTTTTACATTTAAAGTGCGACGGGTAATCTCCGTTGGTGAGGATTAGTATACACTGATATTGGTCAAATATTTCAATTCTTCTCTCCTATAGAGAGAGAAATTAAGAACACACTACCAATATGTAAATTATTTTTCGAAGCGAAGCATGTGAACAGGAAATGGATATGCAACGTATGTCGATTGCTCATCGCATGGTTCAATTTAATAGCGAGTAGTAAGTATAAGCTTTCTTCTTCCTGTGAACCATGAAACGATAAGGTCAACAATTTTAATTTTTTGTGAGAGGTTTACCTCAAACTTTTTTTTTCTAAAGTGCATGCCACTTTGTACCTGCCAATTTGTACGTGACATTCCGAACGAAGAGCTTTCTATGAAGTAGTTTCTATGAGGTAGTTTCCATGAACTAAATTCCCATGGATTAACATCAGACACCTAGGACCTGTCCGAAGAAACTAAGGAAAGTGAAACAACGTAAAAACAACGTAAAACAACAAACAACGTAAACAACATAAAACAACATTCATTCACTGTGATATTCGTTTTAAATTCATAATACAACTGGTAAATTTAACAACGTTGTTCATATTCCTTCCCTTCCAGCATTTCCAGGTTTGTTGCTAGAGAGTTGTGAGGTGAAAAACAAGTCGACTAATATTATTCAGGGTGGCGCCCACTTACCTTTCTTGATTAACTTTAATTACATTCCTTAACTTGATTTATTAACTTATTAAATTCATTTGGTTTCTTAACTTCATCTATTATCTCATTAACTTCAATATAACTTCAATAACTTAAATAAAGTAGGATTACCCGCGAACCGGTAAGACTACTCCCTGAATTAATATTATTTTGGTCTCCGAATTCACACCTGAGGTGCTCTCCACATTGAGTCGCCGTTGCAATTTATCTTGTCTTATTATTTTAAATAAATAATAGATAACACCTAGTTCGGTTTGGTGAAGTCTGTGCTTAAAGCTGGAGATCTTCCGTTATATATTTGAGTGGTACTTTTGTTTCTTTGTCGTTAAATGTGTTAATTTTTACGATAAAAACATCAACTTTCGAGAAATTGAAAATTATTCTGAGTGAAGTTGAAAGTATAGCTTGGGAATAACATCCCTTCAAATGTGTATCCGAGAAGAGAAAAGGGGTCATCGTTTTGGTATTCAGACATTATCTCATCTTTTATGCAGAAAAGCGTTTCTATAAAAAAAATCAACTTCTGATAATTTCCAATATATATTCAAGAACTACATAGAAAAATAACAGATAATTCATTTAAATTTTTTCCTCTTGAAATAATGTCGAAATCAGAAATGTCGAATAAAATGAAGCAACTTTCTTCAATATTTATAAGTGAATGCTTCGCTTCGGAATCGATACGAATAAAAATATCAAAAGCGACTATTCGTAGTGTCTGGTACTACAATATTACTTAATCGTTTGAAAGGTTATACCATGATATAGATATTAGATAAAGAATGGCTGTTGTTTGTAACCAAAAAGTACGTTTATAGAAGGAACTTCGTAAAGATCAATCAACTTTTTCCGCATCGACAAGATATCTTAGAAATAATACATGTACCTAGCTGTATTTTAAAAAAAGGTAGAACGTGTCGCGGGACACACGGTAGTAACTTTAGTTCCTTTTAAGCAAAAATTATGTAATATATCTGACGTTATAGATAAACAATTTGCATATTCCTCGGTGGTCGAGTAGTAAGCAAACCAGACTCTCACGCGGTAGATCCGGGTTCGATTCCCCATGAAAAAGTTTTTTTTATTGTTAATTTTATTTTTAAATAATTATTCTGCTTGATACGACCACAGGTAGACGTTTGAAATATTTAGCAGAATATTCATTATTATAGATAATGGTACGGTACCCTTCATGAGGGAGTCCGACTGGCAACATCTACTTATAACAGCATCGTATATTTAAAAAGGGAAACCGTAGCATTATACAAATTGGACATTCAAGAACTGTACGTTTACCACAAAAATATTAGTGGAAACATAAAATTGAATTGTTAAATTTTCAATTAGAAGTTATATTACAGTTTATATAATTTTTTATTTTCTAGATTTTTTCTTAAGTGGGGCGTGGAAAAAATATGCTGTTCGACTCGTGTGGATTGTCCATATTGCACTTGAACGATTGAGCACTCGTGCGATATGGCCGTCATATCCATATTAGTTGCACAAACTACTATTTCTATCAAAATATGCCCTTTTACATTTAAAAGTAACCTGCCAATAATTTCAAATCAATTTATCCATCCATTTTAAAGTTATCGAATTAAAACATTCAAGTTTACAAAATTTCAACACCCTGTATTTCGAAAAGTAAATGTGCTAGACCCCTTAATCCTCACATCATTTTGTCCAATTTTACGAGAGGAATCTACATGCAAACGTTGTAATTATCCTTAACGTTCGAGATGCTTTTACCATTTTTTGCGCGATCGTATTGAAATAAATTCCGAATAAAATAATTTAAATTTCTTCGAAATGAACGAAATGTCAAAAGTGACATCCATACTTCTCGATCAGTTTAAAATATATTTTGCATTTTGGTGAAATTGTTTTTATTACTTTCCGACGTCTGAACGGTAAGTAAATCACTTACCGACGTGTTAAACTTAGAAATCAATAAACACAACCTACCGTCCTGACAACCGATGCTGTGAATAAATAAAAAATATCAATCGCGCAAAAAAAATTATGGAAATAATAGTAAAAATTTATCCGAACAAATTCAAGTAGATCGCCAGCACTGCGAATACCAGCTTTGCATATAATTTTAATATAGTATCGGTGGTTAAGTGGTAGAATGCTCGCCTTCCACGCGGGCGGCCCGGGTTCGATTCCCGGCCGAAGCATATAAATCGCTGCTTCGTAAACGAGAGAGAGAGACTCAGGAGAGAGCACACGCACGAAAGCAAGGCACATAACGAAGCAACGTAACATAACGTAACGTAACGTAACGGTCAGATCTTGTGCGTCGCGACTCCAGGTCGCTCAAACAGAACCTGACGTAAAGAACTAAAGTTCCAATAAATTCAAATAATTTGACATCTGTCAAAGTAACAAAACTGCCTACTGGGCTAGATAACAATTAATATCTCTGACTCCTATGTTTATCTATGACTCTTATTCTGAAACAGATAAAAAAAATTTAATTGAAAGAACAGGACATGGAGGCTATATAAGGAAATCGGATTCCATGTATACCAATTTCTGGTCATGGCAGAGAGAAGAGAGCAAGTTTAAATCCAATACCAAAAGC
Source organism: Galerucella tenella (assembly GCA_910591685.1). NCBI lineage: Eukaryota > Metazoa > Arthropoda > Insecta > Coleoptera > Chrysomelidae > Galerucella > Galerucella tenella. The sequence continues at coordinate 12,379 of CAJUYH010004877.1, read as the reverse complement.
ATCTGACCGCAGAGAACAATAACAGCTAAGCTTGCATACACTTTCTGTGTATGATGAATTATTGGTTCATTTGACAGTATGTTAGGTAAGGGAGGTTGGGAAATGAAAACTTTTGTCCTCGTCTCCAAAAATATCGAGAAATGTAACCATTTGGTGGTGACATGTGACATTTCTTTCATTCTTTATTGATCTTTAAATATTTGTAATCAACTTTGGTAACTGAAAACACTCTGATTTTCTTAAATTCAATTCACGTCTTCGTTTCAAATCAGTTGCACTACCAACCATTATTGCACGCCCTGCTTATTTTTTATTTTAAACAATTTCAATCTTTCTAGTTCTCACTTTTGAGTTTCCATTGTTCATTATCGCAAGTAATGTTTATACTGTCATTTATAAAACCTAAGGTTAGATTGGATTTGCAGTAGCGACACTGGCAAGGCCACGATGGAAGAACAAACTGCTGAGATAGACGATTTTAGGACATGTTAGAAGTAAAGTTAGATCTCCTTATCTAGTCTCGATGGAGCAGGAGTAGAGAAAACACTTCAATGACATATCTTAACATCAGTCCTGCCAACGTTTACTTAGTGAATTTTTTTATTCGATGTTGGCTTGAACAAAGGTCATTCTGCGGAGGGTTTGTTATTGTTCCACTCGAGGAGCGCTGTCGAGTGTAGATTCACACCGAGAACCTTGAGAATAATCCTTAGTCGAATGATAATTAGAAGAAATTTCGACCTCAGCTATTCAGTACTTTCTTTCTAACCAAGGATGTAAAAAAATGTACCTACTATTGTATTAAATACATATTAATACTTATGTAAGTAAATTTTTTCATCTAAGAAAAGAATGCGTTAAATCGATAATATTTATGTACCTATTTAAATAAAATTCTAATTAAGATTGACCTTGTCTTTGGTTAACGGTGGCGCATTTGAATAAAATATAGAAAAATATATTCACACCATTATTTATTTAAAATGTGACAAAATGGTTATTTTAAGAATTTCATGTTAAAAGATATACCAGGAAGTTATCAAAATGTTACTCTTATTAAAACAAATACAATAAATATTGAGATGTTCGGTGCAGAGGATTTTTTGACCAGAAGTTTGCTGTGTTGCTTTTTTGGCACGTGTGACAGATGTACAACCTCGTGCAGCAGTTTTCCATATCTTTTTTCTTAAAAAAACTTTCGATCTGATGATCTGAGGTGAAACTGAAGGTGGAAGCTCACAGCCTCAGTTGCTTTTATTGATTGATTTCAAGACACTATAAAATTATTCAATATCTAACGATGTAGACCTCTATAAAACAATAGGCATGATGACAATCATTTCTCAACCATCTTACCTCAAGCACTGATCAGAAGCTTTACATTTTTGTTAACATTATTTACTATTTTAACAGTTGATGTCTTTCTTCGCCAGATTCAAGCACTCATTTCTAGATGTATTTTTCATAATTTGAAGTTTGTTTCAATATTTTTTTGAACTGACTTTATAACGGCATGAAGCAATGCTTTAAAACAGTTCCAAGCTGTTAGAAAGAAGGTTTTGCAGTGAACAAATTCAATCCACTCACACTTCCTCAAATTGCTCAATGTAAATTGAGACATTTTATGCAAAAAAGGTTAGTAAAAAAGTTCAAGGCTGCGAAACCACCTATAAATATCTGTATTCATTTAAGTTTAATACCAAAAATGTAGTTCCTTCTGAATAAGATGATAAAAATGGCATCACAATTACATAACACTTATTTACATTCATACGATTTCAATAATCGTTTGCAAGAAAATGTACGGTTAGACTGTAGCCGTTCCGTATAATGGTAGTCATCGAGTTACATATATCAGATCGTGATATTGTTTTTCAATAAGTAAAAAACCGCAAAAAAAAGGATACCGACGAAACCGCAAGCTTTCTCCTTGCTCTCAATCAACTAGCAAAGTATATAAACAGGGGCAACCGATTTTCTTTACAAAATCAATTCATAATGAAATATTTAAATAGTTCGCATATAGGAATTAATAAAGTTACCTGTACCAATTAATAGTGGCAATTTGTCAAGACAACAGCAATTAATTCAATAAAATGTATTTTCTGTGCAATTTATATAGATCAAAAAATTTTATTTTAATTCACATGTATAATTGAGCAATTGGAAACAACAAGAATGCTGTAAATATTATTGACGTAATGCATCGCAATAAGTTTTGCCAAACAAACACTAAATACCTGTACAGCAAGAAGAGCTTTAGACTTCTGGCATAATTTACCAGGATTGGTTCATTCAAAGGCTTTTATACATCCTTCGATGAATGTCTCCAAACAAATGTTGGACTATAAATAGCAGGCATGACCTACGTTGTCTAACAGGCCACTGTCATCTGGATCATCATATGCTAAAACTTGGACTGTCGGAAGATCCGAGTTGCGTCTTTGTCTGGAAAATGATGAAACAGCAGAGCATATAATTTGTGCCTGCCCCGCCGCGGCTCGAATCAGGTATTTGATGTTTGGCAGGGTCTCTCTCTCGCACTCGCACCTGAAATATCATTCACCAAATAAACTAATCGGCTTTGTTAAGAAGCCGAATTTGTTTGGTGAAATCTGAATAGGTGTGAGCCACAATAGACTCTTGCCAGTCGCAGTAGAGGGCCTTATAGACACACTCACCACAAACCTAACCTAAGCCTAATGCATTTAATGAATCCTTTAGACTTTATACATCACTTCCAATGGTTTTATTAGCAACAATGTCATAAAACATTCCGTAGTTTTTGTGACATTTCACTTAAATTCTCATTAGAATTCAGTGTAAATCCAAGCTTCTTGGGCTGCTAAAGCTGCTATTGGGAACTAAACAACACATTTTTTCTGACCCTTCTCAATATGGAAACCAAATTACTTCTATCCGGTAAGGTGAGCACAGGTTATACCGACATAGGCGTAGCACAAATAAATTAGCTGTTCAAAGACAGGAATATATATTGACGGAATACCTACTATTTTCATATTTATATAGTTACGTAAGTTTCGTGCCACATATTCATTTCCAATAGTTTTATTATAATAAATATTTCATGTAATATCACCAATTATTAAAATGCATTTTTGTTCTTACAATTAATTTCCTACTATTAATTATTCTCGATAATTATATAATGTTTTTGAACGTACCATTTTATTAACAGTCGAACTATTTATTGACCTTATTTAACGTTTCTGTACCACCGCTGCATAACACAGACGTGAGCAAGTGAGGCAAGATTTTTGCTTTACAAAATAAAAAGTCGCGATTATATAATTCTGTTGCAGCAGGTCCTGGTCTCATATTGTGAAAGTTATACATAATTTTGTTCTAGTTGAATATATCTTTCACTTAGAAAGTAAATACTAACAGTGGAACAAATATCAGACGATGAAATCAGTGGTAACTCGTCTCAGTTCTCAAGAATGGAATTATAATTAACGTTTCTTTTCTTAATCAGACATTCAGGCTTGTTTATGTGACATTTCTGTTTAATTACCACATATGAATGAATGATTAAAATATATTCACTGTTCGAATGGGAAAATCGAGATATTTTTATACGTTAACAAGTCTTTATCTTATTGACAGTAATAAATTGCTTCACGAAAATTAGGGTCGTTCACAGAGATTGTATTAATGTTAAAAATTATTCACAGTTTTGTTAAATATTAATTACTTCAATCTTCATTAGGGACACTTTTTTTTTCGTTCGTTGTTTTATTTTTGTGCTATTTTTATTATTTATTCAGTTTTATAAACAAAATCCAATATGTTTAGCCCAAACCAGCTTTAAAATGTATACGAGAATATTAGAGATCAGATTAAGAAGTCATATAGAAGCAAAATTAGAAGAGGAGCATGCAGTTTTTAGATCAGGAAGGCAAGCAAATGATAATATACACTTCAAGAAGACTAATTGATACAATTGAAGCGGGAGAAGAAATGTATTTAGCATTTATAGACTTGAAGGCAGTATTTGATACAGTAGAAAGAGAAAAAATTTGGGAGGTATTGGAAGACTTAGAAGTACCGAAAGCTCTAATTAATATAATTAAAAGCACATACGAGACTGTTAAATTAAGAGTACAGATCGGAGGTCGAAGATCGGAATAGTTTTCAATGAAAAAATGTATAAAACAAGGTGATAGCTTAAGCCCACTGTTGTTTGATTTTATTATGGACAAAATAGTGAAGGAAATAAAAAGACAAGGAGGAAATCTGGACATGATAATAGGGTATAGGAACATGGTACCGGTCAGACTAAGTAATCTACTATACGCAGACGATATCGTACTCATATCAAATACGAGAAATGAAATGCATAAACTAATTAACTTACTAACAAGAGAAATAGAAAAGATGAAAATGACAATAAATACAGAAAAAACCAAAGTAATGATAGTAAATGAAAAACAAGGGAATAATTGCGAGGAATTGAAATGTAATCACAAAACATTAGAAAGAGTAACAGCCTATAACTACCTAGGAAGTATTTTAACAGAAGAAGGAAAAACAGACGCAGAACTTAATAACAGAGCAAATAAATCAACAAGATTATATTATTCCTTAAATCGAACATTACTAAGCCATAAATACATTGATATGAATACAAAGATGGAAATATACAACACAATTACAGTACCAACTATAACTTATGCCAGTGAGAACTGGGTACTACAGAAAAAGCATGAAACATAAATAAATGCAATGGAAATGAAATATTTAAGGAGAATAGCAGGTAAAACGAAATGGGACAAAGTAAGGAACGAAGAAATCAGAAGCATAACTAATCAAGACCCAATAATATCAAATATTAAAAAGAAACAATTGAACTGGTTTGGCCACCTTGTAAAAATGAAGCAAGATAGAATAGCGAGCAAAGTAATGGAAATGGGAATATAAAAAAAAGACAAAGAGAAAGACCCAGGAGGAAATGGATAGACCAGATTGAAGAAATTGGAAAGAACAAAGGAAAGACATTAGGAGAGATGAAGGCATAAGTCAGGGACAGAAAAGAATGGAAAACAGGGTTCAGGAAGAACTCCAATCCGACGCCTGAGAAGGCATAAGGATAAGAGAAAGATAGATATTTTTCCTCTTTCTTTTCTGTAACGTTAAGATATTAACCCAATCGGTTTACAAGTTAAAACTAAGTAGTGATACCAATTATACGCAAAAAAATGAAAAATGTACTAGAAGATTAACCGGTCTAAACTTGTTGGATTACTACTTTCAAAAAAGTATGTATCAATCAATTTAAAAATAATCAAAATGAACGTATCGTTCCTTTCACAACCTTATCTTGAGAATCTATTAAAGTTAATCTATTTCATATCCTTTCTCTCTTCATTCATAATGATATTTGGTATTCACTTATTCACATCTACAGTAGCTACCTAGTAGAAACCTCAAAACAATTTGAAATAGGTTATCAAATAACCGTTTTCCTAAACAGTGTTTTATTTTTATGACTGAAATAAAAACGAGAGCTGGGATATTATGATTTAATGAATAGGAAGGAAGAGATTCCACAAACATGTGCCAAGAAAAATGGTCCAATTCTCAGGGCTAAAATTGCCAGACTGTTAGAGTGTCCTGATACATTTTAGGGAGGACTATGTCACCTAACCTAACCTAAACAGAAAACTGTGCTCGTGGCATATTTCTAAACCTGGTAGATATCTATGATATATTTTATGTAGAGGAAAGAAGAAATAATGATTTTTGGAGGCGCCACTCGCAAACCCACAGTATTTCTTCTCAAGTAGTGGTACAACGGGTGATATATATTGGAATTAATTGTAAAATGGGGCTATTCTTAGTCTGTTCTCAGCCTGGAGCTTCGGTGGCTTCTTGGGAAAGAAGCAGGTGAGCTCTTACTAAAAACCCACAATGAGCCCAGCACGATCTTCCAATATTTCCTTGCACAGGACTAAGGAGTAAATTGTAATAATGTGATTTTAGCATTTAGTCGCTACGCCGCCCCTGTAAGTGTAAATTGTTGTATCAAAAATTACAGAATAAAAATATAAGATGTTTCACTCCAGGGCGGTTTGATTCAAGATGCTATCCCAAACGGACGCCGCTCTCCTAAAATATGTTTACGACTCGATTTTGTTGTCAACAACGAGACCGGTATATACCAGAGAAGTTCGAAGAGCTTATTTCATTTTAAGCTATACAGGGGTAATTAGAGAAATATATATTTAAATTAATAGGATTCTTTATCACAAAGGTTTATTTTCAAATGTTAATTATTTCGAAAAATGTTCGGGATATGAATTTGAAAAGGTAAGTAAAAAATAAACTTGGATTTGAAAAAAAAATCAATTCACAGTTTTTTTCCAGCATCTTAGTCATTTTGTGATACTTATTGATAATCTAGCAGATATTTATCACAAACTCAATTAAATATACTCATTAGCCCCCAGAATAATAGGGCCACTAAATCTTAAATTTTGATCTTTAAATAACGCTTATTCTTTGGATTGACAAGGTTAAAACAGTAAAAAGAGAAGCAGCTGCAGGATATCTTTATTAAAAATTTTTATAAATGCTGTAAAATACATATTTTTTCGTTGTGTTAGATAGGGACCAAAAATTATTTTATCAATTTTATTGCTAGTTAATCTTGACAACGGTAGCTGGAACGCTACCGAAACGTTGAAATAAAAAATAAAAAAACATTATTGTGGTTTGATTCCCAAAAGAATAAGAAAAAAGAATAAGTAATGCCACAAGGAACTTACAGAAGATATACTAAGTAAGTTTGTAGTTTGGTTTATGTGTTAAATTTAATCTATTGTCTTTCAAATCTTTCAATATACATTTGAGAGTACCTAAAATATATACGAACTCTGGTATAGAGACTTGCATAATATTTGAAAGGAAATTGATTACATGAATGACGAAAAGAAAATTTTAGTAAATTCGTTTAAAAGGAACTGACCAATTCCCCTTTGGTTAGCTATAGAATTGAATTTTTGTGTTTTCTTGCTTAATGTACTTGTTTATATAATATCCTAAATAAATCCGTAGTTTTGTATTAGCAAATATTACAAAATATTTAGGTTTTAAGCTTTGCTATTGAAGAGAAAAATATTAATATGACTTTTTGCTCATTTCAACAATTAATTAATAAATTTAAAAAATCTATACAATATAAATATCAAACACGAACAACCAATAAACACCGTTCTAAAATTACAGCGCTCGACGGGCGACGTCCCGTATAATATGCCAAATTAAATGCAAGTAAGGACGTAGCGACGTACTGTACCATCCAAGTCACCAGACAGTCACCAGCGGCATCGGTGCTTTACGCGATAAATTTTAAACATCTTAAATATATTTTTATTCTGTAATCTTTGATTGTATTCTTATAGATGTAGATTCTTTCGGATTGTTTTTATTTTTCCAATATTTGTTATTATTTTCAAAGCAACCAATGCAGCTAACTGTAAATTTCCTAAATAACTTTTAATTTGCTTCACCTCGCTAATATCACGATCTTTTGTTTAAATTGTGATTGTTTAAAACATGACAAGCTCTCGTTATGTATGACATCAAGGGTACAACCTCGCAATTTAACGAAATATAAAACAAAACTGAATTAATTTTGGACAATAATTTTATTTGCAATGTCAATCGGCCGCTCCTAGTAGATCAGATCAAGCCAAGCAATAAATTTTACAGACGAAACCGAAAAGGCAATAATAATGAAATCACGATTACGATAAAAAAAGCTTAAGTGTGAATATACGATTTGTTAATAATGACTATATTTCAGAGCAATGCCCTGGAAGAAATAAATTGTACAGTTTTTTTTAAAGATTAATATTTTTGAATTTATGTCTCACTAATTCCTTTGTATATGAAAGCTTTTAACCAGAAACTGCTTCTACTCTTTCGAATGTATTCTATGTTTAAATATACAGAGAGAATTTTTTTTATTCTAAAAGTAAACGTTTCTCGACTTCTAGGTCATTGACACACAGTTTGGTGTACAATAGATAGTAACTATAAGCTTCTTGGTAAGCCCGAAGAGCTTCCAAATTTACTAAGACACATTTCTATAGTATAAAATTCATAGTTGGTTTCAATACTATGTGTACTTGTTGAAAGAAATTATAAATTTCATAGTGTTATGGAAGCCGTTCCGATGCCTGGAGCACTGCAGCCTATTGGCTTATTGTACTCTACTCTCACATTTAGTCCACCTATCCAGTTATCCCCGTACCTTCGAATAGACGATATAGGTTCATTGGATGTGTGCCATATACTTCGGCTTCGGGACGATGCAATTCCTTCCGCTCTATTACCAACCTGTAATAATATGACAGGTAATTTTAGCGTACCTACTATGTAACAATTATAATTTTTTCAAAATTAGTTTACTTCAAAAATGTGACATGTATGGTCAAGTGAAAATCATAATCTTTTTAAATATTCAGGGGTTTTCAATTTCATTTCTATACTTATATTTTTTGGCCAAATACGAAGTTGCTGTGGTAATGCCAAAAATCCAACCCCCGTACAATTTTGTAGCGCGTTTAAAAAGCTATTTTCTCTATTTGATCATTTTGAAGGCACAAACTGTATGGATGACGTAAACGAAGTTCTTTTAACTATTGATTCTGAACTAACAAAAGAATGCCTAGAACAGTTCACTTTTCCTACAGAAACTAAAAATGTGCCTTTAAAAGTGTTTACAACAGATTACCAAAATCTATCAAGCCCAGAAGGAAATGCTTTAGTGTATGTTACGGGGTATTTGTTAAAAAAATGTCTAATACAACATTCATGTGAAACATGCTTAAAATTTGCCCATTCGGCTGATAATTCAATAAACAGAGAAACTTTTTTCTGTAAACTAAAAGTTACACGACAAAGAAGGATGAATTTAGTGGCTTATGTGTACCATCAAGGGACATTGTTGAGAACGTTATGGCGATGGAAAATATATTGATCGAAAAATTCTATTCTATAGCTAACCAAAGGGGAATTGGTCAGTTCATTTTGAACGAATTTACTAAATTTTCTTTTCATCATCCATGTAATCAATTTCCTTTCAAATATTATGCAAGTCTCTACACCAGAGTCAGTATATATTTTACTCTCAAATGTATATTGAAAGATTTGAAAGACAATAGATTAAATTTAACACATAAACCAAACTCCAAACTTAGTATTTTACAACATTTATAAATTTTTTTAATAAAGTCCTGCAGCTGCTTCTCTTTTTACTGTTTTAACCTTGTCAATCCAAAAAATAGGCGTTATTTAAAGATCAAAATTCAAAATTTAGTGGCCCTATTATTCTGGTGGCTAATGAGTATATTTAATTTAATTTGTGATAAATATCTGCTAGATTATCAATAAGTATCACAAAATTACTAAGATGCTGGATAAAAACTGTGAATTGATTCATTTTAAAAATTTTGTACTTACCTTTTCAAATTCATTTCCAGAACACTTTTCGAAATAATTAACATTTAAAAATAAACCTTTGTGATAAAGAATCCTATTAATTTAAATATATATTTCTCAAATTACCCCTGTATAGCTTAAAATAAAATAAGATTTTCGAACTGTTCTGGTATCTACCGATCTCGTTATTGACAACAAAAGCGAATCGTAAACATAATTTATGAGAGCGGCGTCCGTTTCGGACGGCAACTTGAATCAAACCGTCCTAGAGTGAAATATCTTATATTTATTCTGTAATCTTTGACTGAAGTCTATGTTGGCTTTGTACCCATTTTTGTGTTTGCCCTCGGACTACCTTCTTTGTGGTCCCAAGAGCTGGTTCTGGTCTAACATATGCCGTTGCTGAACCTCTTCTCGCGAGTTCATCAGCTTGTTCATTTCCAGAAATACCGTTATGTCCCGGCATCCACACTAGTCTTACTTTAATGTGGTCTGCTAGTTCATTTAGCTCTTTCTGGCATTCTTCTACCAGTCTAGATGTTACCTTGCGGCTGTTTAAAGCTGCAAGGGCTGCCTGGCTGTCAGTTAGTATGTTTATCCTATTAGTGTCAGTCCTATGTTTGTTAATTCTGACACATTCTAAGATATCATAAATCTCTGCCTGAAATACAGAGGTATGGTCTCCTAGTGAGAAGGAGCATCTTGTGTTTCTCATTTCACTATACACCCCTGCTCCTGTCCCTTCCCCAGTCTGTGACCCGTCTGTGTACCAGGTCTCTCCTCGGGGAAACTTCAGTCTGCTTGGGTCTTGCCAGTCCTTTCTGTGAGGTATTCCATAGTATAGTATAGTGTCTAGTAAATTTGGAAGCTCTCGAAGGCTTCTTTTAAGTTGGTTGTGCTCTTTGGTTTATATCGAAGCTGCAACATTTCATTAGGACATGTTCCATGTAGCGCAGAGAGTTGCTACAATTTTGACACAGAGACGGATAATTTTCAACCATCAATAAAGCGGCGCGACTAGGTTTGGACCAATCTCTACAGCTTTGGTACTAGCTTACAAGCCAGTATTTGCCCAGCCTTCGTAAAACTGTGGGATGATAACAATATTCCTCGCTCATTTCTCAAGAGTTTGATTGAGATTGATAGCTGAGGCAGGGTCACCCAGCCTGGGCTGGCTGCTGCCTTTTCCTTTTCCCTTTTCCCAGCACAAGCTCAAGTTTGGCCGAGTGGTGAGCCAAAAAGAGGACTTTTAAGAACTAGAGCATATTTTATGTCTTCCAATTTTGTTAACTAAAAATACTCAATACCATTTCGACTGATATTAATCATATAATTTAAATTAAATAAACCTGATTAATCGAAGCTAACTTTTACTTTTCGCTATGATGACGATCTTTCTGTTTGAATTATCAGAATGTAACGATCTTGATATATACTTGAAAAGTAAGATAAAATCGCAAAAATGTATATAATGTCAATTTGTTTTTAACAAAAAAACAAAAGGGTATATCTATAATATGTATCTATGTTAAATGAATTTGAAAATAGTTTGAATATCTAGTGGGATAATAAAATTTTCAACGAATTGTTGGGAATTACATTGGATTCCGGCATCATTATTATTAAACAATTCAAAAAGAAAAATAGTCTTCAGTTTATTAACTGCTTAATTTATTTGTCATAATCAATATTAATATCTTCTGTTCTGTATATTATTATCAAACAATAATATAAATAAATAAAAGCACATTCATTCAAACTAACAAGTTCTGTCATTTACTCACCCAAAATCTTTTGTCACTATAAACATACATAAATATTACCCACTAAATTCACTCCATTCACTAGTATAATTGTAAATACTACTATTTATGAATTATTATTAACTAATTAATGAAGTTTCCCAACCTCAATAAATGATAGTTGGTAAATAATAATGTCCACTCATCAAAGTATTGGTAAGTTGTTGATATCTTTTTAACATTGTAAGTGTAAATACAAAACTCGTTGATGTAATTTTAATGAATTATAAAAAAAGATTATTTTGTACAACTGTCATTAAAAGTGACACTTTTAATGATAGCAAACAATGTTAAAAACGATTGTTTACATAGCAGCGTGTTAAAAATACTTTTAACACTAGTGTTAAAAATATTTTTAGCACGCTGCTATGTAAACGTCTGCCATTCACAACAATCTTTTGATTATTTGAATACTAAAATGCATTTTGAATTTATTGTCATTGCAAATTCGCTCGTTTCATTATCAAAATAGGGAAGTTGTACAAAAAACATTGTATGGTATTTGTGTTAAAAGTGATTTTATTTTGTTCGTGAAATTGTTCAATTCGCTCCGCTCATTTCACAAACGTTTTCACTCACAAAATAAAACCTCACTTTTAACACTCATATCATAAATAACTATTATAAATAATAACAGAGGACTGGTCCTTGCAATTTTAAGAATGTTATCAGAAAAGAAAAATAGATCTCTACTTACAACTTTTCACATGCGGCTGTTCGCAATTCGTTGAAATTTAATATTTTGAAAATGCATACTTGAATTCCAACAAATTTGTTGAGATAAGATAATTCTGAATTTATCTAGGTCAAAGATAATGTCAAAATATCTAAATGATTGAAGCAAAAATTTAATTTTTGTAGAATTTCGATATAAATCAAAAACTTTACATCGAAAATTTTACAAATAAGGTCCTGATTTTGAGGAAAAAGCTTCTGACAATGTTAAAAAAGGCAAAACATTATCCCTGTTATAACAAATTTATTATTAGATTAAGGAAAAGTTTTGTGTTTATTTGACATTAGCAGAAACTCAGGAAAAACTTCAAATCAGGAGAAGAAGCATGGAAAGAAGAACCTCCAACTAGTGCAAAAATGAACCTTCTTTAAAC